>VUQR01025884.1:0-12246 GCA_015108515.1 Hemichromis elongatus | reverse complement strand
GGGGGTGGGGTGGGGGGGTGGGGGGGGTGGGGTGTGGGGGGGGGGTGGGGGGTGGGGGGGTTGTGAAATGAAGCTGAGTCTCCAAATGTGAGTCAGTGCTGAGGAATTAAACAACACTGTCTCTGCTTTACCGCCTTCATTCCTCACTTTTGGGAACATGCCCAATTATGACGTACTCACTGGTTTTAGCCATCTAAATTATTTTAGTCTGAGTTGACTAAATATCAAACGATTACTGTAAACTAAATCTAAAGAGTAGAAGTCTGTCATGTTCTTACCAATTAAAGTTGCTCCACACCGTTTAGTCTTCTTGTCTTTGACATTGTTAAATGTGTTCACACGGTTCTCTTCTCTTCCTCCCAAGCTATGACATTTGTTCATTCTTTCATGAGAAACACAGAAGAGTACTTGAGATTGGCGGACTTCCAAACTCCTCTCACCTTTCTGCATAACTTCTGTTTGGATCTTGTTTGTCTCATCTTTCTTCGTTGACGATACCCATGTTTGTATCCGTTCCATTGGGGTGGAGTAATAGTAAATAATTAACAGGCAATGTTAGCCTTGAATGGCACTTACAGGTTAAGTTATGCATGTTGTGAAATTGCATATTAAAAAGGACAACTGTGTGGCAATAACAGGTAAACTGGCTTCAGAGGTTCCTATTACATTAACAGAGCTGAGTGGGCCCCACGTGTCTGCCTGTATGGGCTGAGGTTAAAAAGGCTCTAAATCAGAATCAGAATAATTTATTAATCCCTGAGGAAATCATGTGGTAAATGTGAGAAAGAACAAGTTGGAGTGGATTTCTGGCGTAGTAGGCGAGTTCGGCCTTTATTCCCGTTGCTCCCTGGGGCGGGTTCGTCTCTGATAGCATGTTGCTCTGCAGGTTTTCTCCTTGCAGAAAGTCTTTCTAAGCGTGTCTGTGAAGTGATGATCCCCTGCAACTGTCGCCAACGCCTCCCAAAGAAAACAGTGGCTTTGTTTTAGGTGTGTCCCCCACCCCCCTCTGGTAAAGCAGGTGAAACACTCCTGCGCTGCACGCCCACTCACCTGACAAAGAACGGTTCTCGGTACTGATTTGCACACTCTCACCTGGAAGTCGTGAGACCCAGAACTAAATGTCTGACTCTACAGGTGGGACACATCTGTGTTTTTGGCCTCTATTTACTCTTTGCTGCAGGAGGGCAGATGTCTCAACAGCAAATGTAGAGCCAAAAACTGAGTTTTGTTTTATCTCGGGCAGTATCATCATCAGCGGGCTTTTTTGTTGTTGTTGTTGTTGTTGTTAAACCAGCCTGAATGTCACTTTGCTGTCATGCACCCAAAAGTTTAACCCTGTGTGTGAGACATCAAGGATGATTCAAAGCGTCGGAAATGACACACAGTGTGTTTTCTTTGGGCCCAAAGATTTGAGGAGCTCATTTAAGATTACCGTATTGTTTTAATTCTGCATATTTTATGATTCGGTCATTCTTGTTAATGTTATTATGAACTGTACAACTTTCAGCTGTGCACATGGTCGAGACTTCTCCCGTCACATATTTTCATATTAAAAATGAGTTTAAAATGGTTTAAAAGTAGCAGCTGAAATCTGACAAAACTGTAAACCTTCTCAAGCTTTCACTGCTTCTAATCACCGTTTTTCCATTTTAAGTGAATTAACTCACTTTGTTGTAATGTGCCGGTTAGACCTAAAATGGTTTATGAGCAGTACTGCTGACCAGGAATATGAGAATATTTTAAAAGGAAAAACACTTTACAATATAGAAAAGGGTCATTTTTATCTTTCCCCATAAAGAACTTGAAGTACATGTGCTTCTTGCCATTATGACCTTTAAGGACTTTGTTCTTAGAAATGAGCTAGTCCCTCCAACTTCATCTAAAAGTCCATCATTTGTCTTTTAAATCTAATTGTAGCAACAAGGACAAACAACCTTGTGTCCTTTTTCAGTGTTCAAAATATACTACTGGAACCAGATGATGCAGGAAGTCAATCCTCTGCTGCTGCTTAACATTCCTCTGATTGACTGGGATCGCTAATGACCCCTGCTGTGTATTTGTCCTTTTTTAATTACATGAACCTACTTTTTCCAAAGCTGGGCATGTTTTACAGGAACTGACCCAGAACATGTGTACGGAAAGAGCTGAGTGTAGTTTTCCACTTTTAATCACTAAATTGTGATGTGGCGGGCGTGGCCTGCGGATGGCGTGCAGGTGCGTCCGCCCTCCCCGCACGCCACCGCAGGCCACGCCCGCCACATGTGACCTTTTAAAGTTAACCAGGGAATTACTTTTAGAGATATTTGAGCAATGTTTGTTCCAATCACCTAAACCCTAGACACAGTCCGCACAGATCAGTACCGAGGAGATAACGGCTGGTAGCAGGTACAGTTTGAGGTGTTGCATCAGCCACAAAGCAAAACAAAACTGAAGGCCTAATTAAATTATAACTTACTAGAATACCTGCCAAGTCTGTAAATCGGATAAATCACTGCAGCATATTTTCCTCTGCTCATTTCCAGCTACATGTTTTTTGTTTTGTTTTGTTTTTTTCTTGGGCTCTATCAGAGCAGCTTTGCATGATTCACAGTTCAGAGTAATCCTTTCGCTTACATGAGTACAGTCAGAAGAGCTGAAGCATGTCGGCTTAGGGAGCTTTTTAAAGAAGAAAAAGAAAAAAAAAAAAGTTAGCGTGGACCGAAACTGAAGCAAAGCAAATGCAATCAGAGCACGTGTGGTTACACTGGTTATTCAGGTGTGTAAGGGTGAGAACGGTAAAATCCTCGATAGCCGTTTAGTCAGGATGGAGCATCAGGGTGTGGTGCTGGTTGTTATATTTGTGCGTAGAGGTCACAACCTTTTCCCTGTTTGTCCTCACCGGTTTCCGTTCATTCAGAGGCATCTTTTGTTTCCTGCTCCCGACTGGAGCTCTAACGATGAACTTTCTGTTTACCTTTAGTCAAGCGTGTGCGTGAGTACAGAAAGAGAACTGCCATGAATAGAGTTCCTATATCAGGCTTCACCATGGTAACAGGGAAATAAAGAGCACATGAAGGCGTGTTGGTGTTGACATGATGTTTATCTTTAAAACAGGCGTGATAGAAACTGCTCAGACCACTCTGACATCATCGCAGACATAATAAAGTTTGACAACAAATAATTGTTTTGATTCTGTCTGGTCAACATTTACCTGACTTAAACTTTTATACATGAAGCTGAAATCCTAATTTTATTTAATTTTTAAATCTCATGATTCAGCTGGAAGCTGAAAGGTGAATTGCAAAGTTTTTATTAATTTCAGTTCATGATTATTTTTTATTTTTTATTAATTAATTTAATAATCAGTAGAAATGTAATGTATTGGTGAGTTTTGAAAAATATTATTTTTAATGGGAAACATTTCTGCCTTTTGATTCATTCGTTGGAGTTTAAAAGGGTTATTTGATTTGTTTTTGCTCAGTCCCATCTCTCTGCTCTACAGTCAGAAACATGTGGTTGGCAGGTAACGTTATCAAACTAACCGGATAGATGTTGCTTAAATTGGCTCACAGCTGTGACAATCTCAGCTTAGTTATGCACATGTGATCAGAACCTCAGATTTATAAAACTCTTGAAACATGAGAAGTGCGCAGAATTAGTTTTGGGGGTTTTTTTGTTTCTCAGCTCAGTGTAAGCTGCACAGTGCATGTATTGATTTTTCTGTATTTATCTTATTCTAATCAGTATGCTGGATGAAAATAAAGGACAATGTTGTAATTTTCCCTTTTACCTGATGGTGGCAGTGCTGTCTAATCATGAGCACGATGTGATATCCTCGTGTTGGCATTGTTCCCAGATCATCATATTTATGTTTTTCCAGGGTCAACATTACAAGTGACCAATCACCTTCTTCTGACGTCATACTTCTGCGACTTCGAAAGACCCTCCTTGAAACTAACCCTAACCCTTTTGATTCATACATTCAGCACACAACCATTAGTGTAGGTGTCTTAGTTCAAATTGTCTAAACTTATGTTTGTAAAGTGATGACGGAAGCTACTGCAATTTTGCCTGACAACATGTTTTTGTAAGGCGGCTATTTTTCGAAGTCGCAAAAGTATGACGTCAGAAGAAGGTGAATGGTGAGTTGTAATGTTGACCCTTGAAAAACATAAATATGATAATCTGGGAACAACGCCAACACGAGGAGATCACATCGTCCCTAATTATGATGCTGCTGCTTCACAGCTTTGACTCTCGTTATTGGAGGACTTTGAAAATAGCAAAATCAAAACTAAAACATTTTTTTAAAAAAAAGACAAATCTCCTCACTTCACACCAAAATAATTTCAGCAAGACCACAAAATCTTGTGCTTGCAAGAAGGTCACCTTTGAGTAGACATGCGCATTTAATTCTTGCTGGCAATAGTTTACGCTATATTAAATATTATTCTGTATATAACTGGAAATATTGCATTAGAAATTCTAATCTTTTCTTTCCCTTGACTGATAAGTTAAAGGAAAGCTTTGGGGCTTTGTCCTCCAGGGAGCTTTGGAGTGCTTGTTAAATGTCACGATGATTTTTCTGTTATTGAGCTGCTGCAGAGTTTCACCACGAGAGGTCGTCAGATTCTGTGTAAAGCTGGCTCATTCGGTTAATCTCAGTGTTCTTCTCCCTCTAGCTGAGCGGTTGCCTCATCCTGGCTGTCTCAATCTACCTGAGAGTCACCAATGGTGGAAACCAGGTGAGTCACCAATGGACTGTAAGGAGACTGCATAAATGAGCATTTTCTGGGGCTTTGGGCTGGTGACTGTGTGGTATAGTGGTGAGACAGTGGACTTCTTCAATGGATTCCAGATGATGTGTGGACCTTAAACACAAGAATAAGTCTTGACCATGTTTATATCTGCTGTGGTTGCACCCAGAAGGTGACTAAGTTTCATTCTTCAGGGAGAATGTGGTAATTCTAATAAAACACTATTACTGCGATTCCAGCTTTGTTTTCAGAGCTTGCTCTCATGCTCAGAAACGAGGACCAATCATTTGGCACCACTTCACGTCACCTATTTGGTTCCGTTTTCCCATCTGTCACTCAGACATTTATTACATTATCTGTGTGATCACACTAAACGTCTTCATGAAGAAAACCGCAATATCCTCTCTAACACACGTAGGTGCTTTTAAAACTTTAGATCAGTCTTTGCCTGCCTTTTGATTTGCACCTCATCTGTCCACAGATCATCGCTCAGTACTTCCCTGCCGTCAACCTGATGATCGCCATCGGTGCGATCATCATGGTTCTCGGCTTCCTGGGCTGCTGTGGAGCCTACAAAGAGAGCCGCTGCATGTTGCTGTTGGTGAGCATTACATTTTGATTATTTTAGCAATGTTTTTTTGGAGAGAGGTGAGGCAGAACTCATCACTCACTTTTAATGAATCCTACACTGAGGGATTGGGGTTTTTGTTTTTTGTTTTTTTATAAATACACGAGCTTCAGTTGGACAGCAAGCACATTTTGCTTATTTGCTTATTGAACTTTACTGAACTTTCCACTTGACAAATCTTTGATCTATATCCTGTGTGTGTTCCCTCAGTTCTTCATCTTCCTTCTAATCATCTTCATCCTCCTGGTGGCAGCAGGCATCGCAGGAGCTGTGAGCAAGAATAAGGTAAAATGGAGACTCTGAGTCAGCAGTCCCATAATTAAGTAGTCAATTTGACTGCTCCTAAATTGTGGAACTAACTTCCCATTCACATCAAGTCCTCCCCAACATTAGAGACTTCTAAAACCTGTCTGAAAACCCACTTTTATTTCTTGGCTTTTAAACCACAATGAGTTTGTTCTACTTTTATTTTTTTTATTTTTTACTCAAATCTTCTCTTTTTATGCTTTTCTTATTTCTTTTTATCTTTATTTCTATTTTGATTATCTTAAATGTACCAGACCTTAGTCAACAGTTGTTATTTAAATGTGCTATAAAAATATATATATTTTTTGATTTGGGTCAAACATCATGTTGCTTTTCTGTTTGCAGATGCAAGATTGGGTGAATGAGCAATTGAAAAATATGTTGCCACTCTCAACGCAACCTCAGCAAGTGATCCAGGATTTTGAGAATCTGCAGAAAGATGTAATGCATGTGCACACACAGTTTTTCTGCAGTAATGCAGAAAGACACTCATAGAAGCAGCCAATCAGATACGGATAAGGTTAACCTAAATCTTGAAACACATCTTTGATATTTAAGAAGAATGTGCTGACAATGGGCAGGGTGTCTTATTGTGTTATGGTTTACATTTACTAAAGCCCAATGTGTAACTCATGTAACCAGAGAACGATTGTCCATTCGACTGCCTGTAAGTTTGTCAGTGGTATGATGCAGCGTAAATACATGACATCAAATGCCAGTTTCCCAACCCGAAAGGTATCTGTATGAGGCCACTCGAAGCACCACCACAGATTTGAAATCAATTAAGATGTGATTGAATTGCAGCCTTTTATTCACTAAATAATTAAATACTTCGAATTTTATGCTTTTTCACTGGCTCAAAACTCAATTTTAAAAATAGGGATTGTATTCAGTACTCAAAAGCTGCCTGATGAACCAGAAAATCCTTACATTTGAAATGCATGAACAAGAGAATATTTTTGCATTTCTACTCGTAGACAAAGGAACTCTTTAAGGGGGAATGTTGATATTAATTGATGACTAAATGCTTGCTGGAGCACTCTTAAGTTTTTTGTTCATATGCAACTATTCATCTTCACCAGCTAAACTGAAAGCATAACTTACCCTGTCAGGGCATTTAGTTTAAACCCAATGCTTTCCACTTCAGTGAGCCAAGAGTTGGAAAGAAAAAACCTTAACTGCTTCATTAGCTTTTGGAAAAAGTTATCATTATTACCTACAGCTAGGTAAAAATGGACTCCTCCAACATCCTGTTACATATCTGAGGTGCTCTAAAGGAGAGTCCCATCTTTTGGCTACTAATATTGCAACAGGCTGAACAGGAATTAAGGGTTTACTTGGATAATCTGACACCCTGTGACTCTCCCACTGTATTACACTAGTTTCAATCCCATTTGTATTTTCCTCCCAGCTCAAGTGTTGCGGTCTCGTGAACGGAAAGACAGACTGGACTCCAGTTCCAGATTCCTGTCGCTGCAACGTCACCATAAGTACCACACCTACCCCGAGTGCGGCTCAGATGGTTACTACAGCACGGTAAGGCTGTGACTGCTCAACACTGAATTGAGCATCCCAGGATACAGTTAAATGAACCATTTTAACCCATGGTGCTGTGCTCTCACCCTGCAGCCCTGCTCCACCCGAATCGTCAACCTGATGCAGCAGAATATGGTGATAGTGCTGGGAATCGCCTTCGGAATCGCCGTCCTGCTGGTCAGCTGACGCACACAGTCACCACATCACTTTAGGAGGCATTTGAGTTCAATTGAGAAAAAGTCATACTTAAATTTTTTTATTTTTTGTTGTTGTTATATTTTCTCTTAATAGAAAAAATTGTGCAACATAAAAGACCAGATTAATTAATTGGCATTAAATAAATTTTATTTATATTGAACAAAATCACAAAAAAGTTTGCCTACAGGTGCTTTATATTGCAAGGTAAAAACCGTATGACATTGGAGGGGGAAAAAACCCTACTTGAAAACAGTGGGAAGGAAAAACTCCCTTTTAACAGGAAGAATCCTGTATCATGTAGAACTAGGTTTAGGGAGGGACAGTGATCTGCTCTAAACAGCTGGGGGTGAAGGGAGGGAGATGGGATAAAAGACACGCTGTGGAAGAGACCCAGAGATAAATAATTAGTTTTTATATTTTCTTTTGTCATATTTTATTAAAGTTTTAATAATGACTCATTTTTTTACTGCAGATTTTCGGCTTGGCTTTCTCCATGGCTCTCTACTGTCAGATCAGCAGGATGGAGGGACCTACCACCAATGCATGAGGCAACATCTCTGCCTAAATGTAACTGCCATATATCCTCAGTGCTCATCTAACTCATCCTGTGCTTTTAACTGTGAAGAAGCACACTGAGATTAAAGCCTCTGAAACACCTATATGGAGTCAAAATGGTTACCAAAATAGACGTTTCATATAATCTGTATTTTGTGGAAAAATCATCATGTTACCTAAAATTATAAAATGGTTTGTGTCTGAGAGAGAGGTAAAGAGCGGTTTTAAAAATGACCCAGTAAATGCATGTAATATAGTTGTGTTGATTTAAAATTTCCCAAACCTTGAACTGTTATGCGTATGTTGATGATGATTTGATTGTGTATTTGACAATGTATGGAAGCCTATTGAAGCAAAAAGTATTTAATCAGTAGTCAAGTCAATGCATAAAATAAAGTTAGTTTCTCATGTTCTTGTAAAAGTGACTTTTGCTTGCTTGTCACTTTTTCTTTTTTTTTTTACTTTTGAAAAGTTAAAAAAATTAATTATGGAGGACACATCAAATCTAAGTTTTCTTACTCTTTTTAAAAGAAAAGTCTGTAGTTTTAACTGGCTTGTCAGTGTTTGAAACTGGCTTCCATACATCTTTCTCAGTGTGTGCTACCATATTATTTATATTATTGTGGGGGCGTGGGTGGGGGGTTATTGAACAGACAATCCTCAGGAAGTTGAAATTGTTCTAAAATACCTCCATCAGTAAATCTTACACTCTGTCATGATGATTATTATTAATATAAAATTTTTTGGTTTATGTTGAAAAAAAACATTTTTTCTTCTTTATCTTGTTGGTGCTCTTTAAAAACAGTCACTGGGTAATGAGGGATGCTGGGGGTTTTTTTTGTTTTTTTTTAAATATCAAGTGTCAAGCTTCTCAAGTGCTCCAACACTTGCTAGTTTTGCTTCTTTTATTTTGTAGTTAATTTAAGGGAAGATGTCAAAAAAGCATAAAAATAAATTCAGCCAACAAAATAAAACTGCCGTGTATCCTGTAATTATTAAGACGACTTGAATCCAGAGACTTTACAAGTTTTATGTAAGCATGACCCTAAGTAAAGGAAAAAAAAAAACGACAACAAAATAAACCCACCTTTTTGGGGGGGGGGATGCAGCAGCAGCAGCAGCCCACAAAACCAAGTTGTAATTGAAGCCTTGTTTTAACCAAGGATTAATGTAGTCAGACCTGAGGATATTCAGTGTTTACCTGGATGATGCTGCTGAGTTCCTGTTGCTATTTAAAGATGTTTTAATAACTGTTCCACCTGTCAAAGGTTTTAAAATATAAAATGCAAAAAAAATCTAAAAGGGACATTTAAATGAAGAAGATAAATGCACTTGTCATGAACCATATACACTCTAAACAAGAGTAAGTTATTTTTTTAAATGTATTCTTTTTGTCATGAGTTTGAGTTTTATGGTAGTTTCAACTGATTTGTTTTACTTGCATTCAAGCAATACAGAACATTTTTACTGTGACAGGAAATTGCCTGTATCTTCACACTGCTCACATTTTCCTTCCTCGCTTCATTCCCATTATAATTGCAAGGAACAGAAGCCTTCCTGATGTGGTTACTTTTGTTTGCTCTAAACAAGTATCAGAAAGGGAGATCAAATTGAGAAAAGGAAATTCAATAAATTAAACAATTTTTATCAATATCATCATGGAGCTGTCATAATTTTGTGGTTAAATGAATGAAAAATGTAACGATGGTAATTAAATTTAGAATTTTAATTGGACGTCATGCAGAATCTGGTTACTCCCATAGATTTTGCTTTATCAGATTTCAGAATCAAACTTTTTATATGGACAGAAACAAGACTTTTAAACCCAAAAGAAATTCAATTATGCAATATATTTCCAAAGCTTGCTGCCTTGACTATTTCCCCCATAAAGATGGGGCAACCTCCTCAGTACCCTCGATGATGAGTTCTGACACCTGAGTATATATTAGTAAAGGTGGTTTAAATTGGCTGCACTAGCTGAAAGAAAAGAAACAAGGGTCACTCATAAAGGAGTCCAAAGGGGAAGGAGAAACATTTCAGTTTATTTAGCTGGGTGTTCCATGTGAAATGCTGTGATAGTTATGCTTAGCTTAGCAGGAGTAAAACGGGGTCCTAATTCAGTCTTAATTTACGTTTACTTTATGTGCTTTACGTTGGCCAAGCCTGCTTTAAACAAACACAGGTCAGCATTACATGCTTAACACTTTAGTGAACACTTTATGCGTTTCTGTTGCATTTCTGATGTTTTCCCATAAACTGTGGCCACACCTGCTAACATGATGATGTCAATTACAGCTATCAGCAAAGCAGCTCAAGTAAATATGTTCAATAAAGTATTTATTAAAGTGAATGGTAGCACTTTACAATAATGGCACAGTATTAAACATTAGTTCCAGTGAAACCACCATTTTCATTAGTTTAAAAAAGTTTAACTGCACATTTAATACCTGAGATATAAGAAAAAGAAGTGCATTGTCAACTCTCCATGCATCTCTTTTTCTTTATTGTTGATCACTCCAAAAATTAATTGCTGCATGCTTGATGGACAGCTGACTGCAGGGACCATCGACTACCTTACCAACAACCACAGTATGTGAGGCTCCACAACTGTGTGTCTGAGGTGGTAATCTGAACTTTTGTTCTAATTTGGAGCATTGTCACCTACAGAAGTTCTCAGATGATACAGTCATCATCAGATGCATATCAGAAGGGAATGATCAAGAATACGGGGGGGTCATCAGTGACTTTGTTGGCTGGTGTGAGACCAACACGCTCCAAATCAACGCCAGCAAGACAAAAGAGATGGTCATAGACCTTAGGAGGAAGTCACCCTGTACAACACTGATGAACATCAGCGGAAAAGACCTCAACAATAAATTCGACTGGACTACAAATACAGACATCCTGTATAAGAAGGGCCAGAGTCAACTCCACCTGCTGAGGAGACTGAGGTCCTTTGGGTTAGGGTCATTCTATGACACTGTGGTAGCATCTGCGTTTTTCTAAGCAGTGGCCTGCTGGGGTAGCGGATGCACGGACAGAGACAGGAGCAGGATTGACAAACTGGTGCAGAGGACTTCCGTTTTCCGGCAATGGAGTAGGGTGTGTCGGCCACTAGCACCTGCCTAACCTTTTAAAAATTTTACTTTCTGAGCCCTATTTTGCTGTTAGACACGAACTTTTTCGGGTCATTTATGAGTGTCAAATTGGAAAATCGGTGGAGCCGGGACCACGGCCAACTGAGTTCTTTTCCCGGCTACTGGTGGAGGTCTTCGGCGCACAAACTTTGCCATCCCCCCCGGAGCTTGACAGAGCCCACCGTAGCCTTATGCCCAAGCTGGGACCTCATGGGAGGCCACGCTCAGTCATTATCCGCTTCCACCGCTTCCAGACGAAGGAGCTGTTGATGAGGGAAGCACGGAGACGCCGAGGGACGTTGGAATACCGCGGATATAAACTCCAGTTTTATGAGGATTACAACGCCGACGTCCAGAAGCAGCGAGCCCAGTATAAGGATGCTATGGCCGAGTTATACCGGAGAGGCCTCCGACCCTCCCTCCTCTTCCCCGCCAGGCTCCGCATTACTCTTCCAGATGGGAAAATCCGGCGATTGGAGTCAGTTGAGGAGGCCTCTCGCTTCATTCAAACCATGGAAGAAAACAGAGGCTTTCCATCCTGAGGTGGACACTATAGCCGGTCAGAGCAATCACCCTAATTTATAACTATATTGGGTCGGACTAGCCTAAGTGATGTTTTCGTTGTGACTGACATTATATAGCCGCGCTGCTGGCACAGCAATATGTTCTTTGCGGTTAGGTAAAAAAAGGTAAAACTGACTCGTTGTTTGGCTGATTATTTATTTATTTTTTTTTATTTATTTTTTTTCTCCTCTACTTCGTGTCCTGAAAACTGGGACCCTGGCTCGAGTTTAGGGGCTAATGTTCAAGGGTGTAGGTACGATGCTAGTGGTATGGGGAGTTCTTGATTAATATGGGAAGAAAGCAGGGGCTTTCGCGGTTGCTTTTTAATGCAACCTGCTGGGGTGATATTGGCGGGTGGTATTGTTTTGTTTTTTTTGGGGTTTTTTTTGTTTTGTTTTTTACACACTGATATGTTATTGTCTTTCATTTTCTTTCTGGGGTGGGGTTGGTTGCCATGTTTTTTTGTTGTTGTTGTTTTCGTCCCCTCCCCTCCCTCCTTGGGCAACTCTGAACATAAAAATATGTGGGACTTTCTTGATGAGTGGTAATCTTACCTTTGTTAGCTGGAATGTGAGGGGGTTGAACC
>VUQR01025878.1:12296-24416 GCA_015108515.1 Hemichromis elongatus | reverse complement strand
CAAACACAATTTTAACAACCACCAAACAGCTAAAACAGTAACTGAGAGCAGGTACACGGATTCTGCACAACAACGTTAACACAAAGCACCGACCCCACGGATCAGAATCAGGGAGATGTCGGCTTTCTCACCGGACGGCACGGACACGGTCGGGGCTGAGTGCCGACATCGGCGGGTCCGCGCTTTGTGTTTTCGGCCTTTTTGCGCTAGATTCTGAAGCTGTGGGTTTGATCTCTCTCCAAACAATATTGGCTGAACCAGCAGCAAAAGGAGATCCAAACTACGCTTCACATTTGGCTTCACATAAACATCGTGAACAGTTTCCAATCTACAAATCTGTTTTCTGCATTATTCGTTTGGTTATTACGCACAACTCTACCGTTGTTTACGGCGCTGTCGGACGCTGTTTTTTCCCCTTTTACTTACTTCCGAAAAGAAAGCCTCATTTCTGCTGTTCAGCAGGCGACTGAACAAATGTTAACTTTTTAAAATTATGCAAAATCAAAAAACACTTATCTGTGTCTCTAATCAAACCTCTGTAACTTTGCTCTGCTTCACTTCAGCAGCATCAGGTCAAGCTCATATGTTGACTGATGGTTTTCTTTGGTTTTTAATCTACTGCAGAATATTTTTAAGGTTATCTGCTATAGATCTGGGCCAGGGAAGTCGCCTTCATGTTTTTCTGTTTTATCCTCAGTTACTTTGACACAAAGGCATCTGCTGTGATGTTTACACCTCTGATAAAGTCTAAGAAGTGTCAGATTTGGAATATGGAAATGTACTGATACGTGATCAGAATTATAATATTTCTGACATCTGAGGCAAAATTTCCCCGATTCAAATCAAATCGAAATGAATCGTGGATCGAATCGATTCTAGAAATCAGTGATGATACCCAGCCCTAGTCAGCTTTGACAGCAACTATTTTAAGAGGAAATGAAAAGAGCATCAGATAACCACTTCAAGAGCAGCAGGAAGGGGAGGAGTCAGAATATAACCTGCCAAGCAAGCAGGTTAGTTTCACAGACGCTCCGAACCTGGCAACTGGCTCACAGTTTAAAATCAGCTCTTTTTTTTTGACCAGATAACCCAGAGTTTGTCTCATTTCAGAGTCAACAAAGTCAAGAGGTTTGTGGAACAGGACCGTGAAGATGTGCCTTTCTCCAAAACACAGATTGACACAGCAGATAAATAACTGAAGACGAACATCCTGAAAGCTCGCAAGATACAAATCACCACTTCTGTTGGAAACTTTCAGAATAAAGTCAAAGTAAAAACAGGATGTTTGTGAGAAGGTCCTTCAGCCTTAAGATTAAGTGGAATCCAACCACACGATTGTTCCAATAGCACAGCTGACAGTACTGTGACTCCTCATCAGCACACATCACACCAGAAACATGTCACATCTCACAGCATCGCTCAACACACATCAGAATGAGTCAGTGTTGCCATGGCAGCAGGTGATATTACATCACAGACTCGACACTGTCTCCATGATAACAGTCAGCATCATGTCTGTGATAGGGCTGTGTTAATGACATTTCTACAGTCAAATTCAAGCAGCCTCCATGCTTCATAAACCAGACGGATCTGGAGCGCTCGGATCTTTACCGCAGCCTGTCCCTTAAACCTGCATTCGCTCTATTGGCCAGCAGGGGGCAAAAACTGTGTTTCCAGCAACCCCACCCCCTCCCCCCAAAACAAAACAAAAACAAAACAAGGCTTTACTTTTTACTTGATTTATGGCCTCAGTACACATTTTTCTGATGAAATAATGGTTCCACTCTGTAGTTTTGAGTCTGTCTTTCCATACACATGCTTGCTTATCATCTATAGTTTTAAATATGATTATTTATTTAACTAAGTCAAATTTATGGCATTTGCACCACCTGACCTTTGTGACAATTTCCAGTTTTAACTCCATAATCAAGAGTGAGCTACAAACCTTTGAGCAAGCATAAAAAAAGCACAAGGGAATAAAATATCCTTTGTACTGTTGCTACTTCTTTACTTCGCAATAAAAGTGACTCACGGCAACATTATGAGCAGAGACCAAAGAATGACAATGACATTTAGTAGCTTTAGAATAAACAACCTGACTACACAGCTAGTCTAAAAGTCAGGAAACACTCATAATTTTTTTTTTTTTTTTTAAATAAAGTGAAGGTCACACGTTTACTTTGCACCTCACTTGTAGGGATGCGCCGGTATTGGTCTAAACAAATCCATTCACTTCAGTTCTGTGGCTCTCTGTTCATTTCATCAGGTGACAGCAGGAGCTAGCATGTTTTATAACATTTTATGTTGCAAAGTTAGCTGTTTGAATTGATCCTGACATTCTGCTGCACACGGTTTATTAATTTAACGCTGGAGGCAGATAGGCATGCTGTGTCACACTCACAGCCAGAAAGTTGACATCTGATTGGAAAAAATGGGTCAGATCAGGCGGATGGGCCACAGCTACATGTCAGGGCTTTTGCTCTGGCTAGTGGTCAATGAAGCTGTGACATCTTTGAACCGTGCCGTTGTGCACTATAAAACAAAAATCATTAATTTGGCCAACAGGTATTTCTGGTGCCAGGTAGCAAAAGCAGAACACATGGCAGCAGTCAAAAAGCTCAAATTGCAATCCAGAACCAATCTGTGACATCACAACATTCTTCCATCTTTCACAGTACTGTAAACTGTATTATATACTGTAGTATTTTTGCTCTACCACAATGCCAAGAACCTGCATCATATTTTGTCATGGTGTGCAGTATGTCCTTGAAAAATCTAAGAAACTGGATAAATTAAGGACAAAAGAAACTGGCAGACCTAGGAAACTATCTACATCAGACAGACAGCATCTGAAAATCACGTCCTTAAAACAAATCCAGCAAAGAGCTGACACAGGACCCGAGAGATGCATCTGACACTTCAGCCGATCCAATGGAAGGGTGGCTGTCAAGAAGCCATTCAAAGGGAAGGGAAAAGGAAAGGTTGAGGTATGAAAACGACACAAGAACTGGACTGAAAATCACCGATAACAGGTCTGATTGAGCAGTTATTTCAAATTTCACATTTCTGAATCAAATTATCATCATGGAATTAAAACTGCAGAGATGTACAGATTATCATTCACTATGCAATACCATCTCAAAAGCCACTGATTGACAATGGTTGCTTTTTTGTTTGTTTTTTTACCATGAAAATTACCAAAATACACTGCAAATGCAGTAAAAGCATACCTGGATAGAAAACACACAGTGGAAAAATATCGGTCATGGACTGGTGTCCTCAGAGCTCACACCTCAACATTACTGAAGCAGTGTGGGATTATCTTATTAGTGAATGTCACAAAAAGCAGCTAAATGTTGACTTTCACGATCGCATGCTGTATTTGCATTTATGTCAGCATGAATCAGTAAAATAAAGCAGAAACAGTCATTTTTAAATCCTCTGTATTAAGCTGTAGTAGTGTGCTCAACTCCAAATCATAAACAGGTATTAGTGCTGTATCAACAGTAAACATATAAACACACACCATCCCCCCTGCAGTGACTCTCAGCCCCCCTACTGTGAATAGTTAAAGAGCCTTTAGTGTGGATTTTCTCTCTCGGGCTGCAAGTTTGTACACGCTGCCTGCAGCAGCATGAAAACAATTCAGGTTCAACCCAGCTGCAGGCCACAGCAGCTTCAACACACCTGTTGCAAAGCTGCTGCTGCTGCTGCTGCTTCTTCCCTCAAAAGTGCACAGAAACACACGAAGGACTGCGGCGCACACACACAAACACGCAACTGTATCCTGCAGCAGCATTTCTTACCGTTAATCAGCGGGTTGGACTCCATCTTCAGCAAAACGATCCTTCTCGTTGCTGTTTTTTATCTCCCAGATGCCTCACACCACCTCCATGCTGCTGTCCTGCTGTCAGTCTGTCTCTGTTTGTGCGTCTGTCAGTCTGTTAGTGTGTGTGTGTGTGTGTGCGCTGGAGGGAGGTTTACAGCTGTCAGAGCCAGGCTGAGGAGGCTGAAGAGGAGGCGACGTTCAGCAGCTTCACTCCCGGCCTGTTGGCGTTATGTAACCGCTCTGAGCTGCCGCTGCCAGGCTCCCCTACCTCCATGATAACCACACTCGCGGAAAGCAGAAGTTATTACAAAAACCACTATAACAAAACAGAAAAAAAGTCCATCTTATGTGTCAAAAACCAGTCTTCGTCCGCTGATAGCTCAGTGATTAATTAATATCCACTGTGTTAATTAGAATCCAACAGCTTTTCACGGCTTAACAACGCAAATTAGATCCATTCTGCGGATGGGCATGGGGCAAATTGAGGCGATTTTCTCCCGCTCACGTCTCTCTGTCAGAGCTGGGATGTGTTCAACAGCTAATTGGGGATAAGTCCGCTGCCAGGCTAACACTTTATAGGAAAAAAAAAAACAGTGAAAATAATAGACGTTTGTGTATATTTGTCTCATCTGTGAAGTCCGTGGTTGTCGTTTAACCACTCCGCTGATGCTACTTCCGGTATTGTACTCCACAAAGT
This sequence comes from Hemichromis elongatus, assembly GCA_015108515.1. Taxonomy (NCBI): domain Eukaryota; kingdom Metazoa; phylum Chordata; class Actinopteri; order Cichliformes; family Cichlidae; genus Hemichromis; species Hemichromis elongatus. Next base: position 19,890 of record VUQR01025878.1, on the reverse strand, counting down.
TTACACAAGTTCAAGGTTTCTTCGGGCTGCAGCGCTAGCTTAGCTTAGCCAGGCTTAGCCTAGCCTAGCCTAGCCTAGCCTAGCCTGCTGCTGTGACAGCCCCCCGCCTTCCTGCGCTTCTGCTGGTGCGTCAGCCCCCCCAACCAGCGCCTCTGACTGCGGGACAGATCTAGAAAGAGTTCACCAGGAACCGTCTACGGGCCTCCGACATGGAGAAAAAGTAGTTTATATTATTTCCCCCAGGTTGTTAGTTGGCTGTGTTCGAGGATAGCGTATTTACTGCGTGTTTTCCCAGTTTCTTCCTGTTTGGAACCACACGCCTCCTCAACGCTTCCATTCCCGTCAGGTTAGCTTCAACACAAGCGGCCTCATTTCCGGTGTACCTTCAGATTAAAACTCAAATGGTGTAATGCCTCTCGATCTCTTTCAGGGGTAGAGAACTCCAGGCCTCGCGAGCCGGTGTCCTGCGGGTTTTAGATGTGTCCTTGATCCAAAACAGCTGATGATTTAAATGGCTAAATTACCTCTTCAACAAGTCTTGAAGTTCTCCATAGACCTGGTAATGAACTAATCATTTGATTCAGGTGTGTTGACCCACAGTGAGATCTAAAACCTGCAGGACACCGGATCTAGAGGCCTTAAGTACCTTACCCCTGTATTAAATAATCTTTTTTATTTCTTATTGGTGACATAGGTCACTTTTTAACAGGCCTTATAACATTGATATTTTAAGATTACTTAAAATCAATCATTTGCTTAACCTCAGTTAGGAATAAAAGCTTGTTTCCAGCACTTTTTAATTTAAATGTATTTTTTTATTATTATTTATTTATTTTAATTCTTCTTTTTTTTGTGCTAGCCACACGTTAAAATTTAAGATTAGTATCTCAAAAAATTAATTTACTCAAATCTTTAAAATAGAAAGGTTTTCACCTTTTGCAGAGCTCGACAAATGTGAAGATTTTGGATTAAAGAAAGTTAAAGAACGGTTACAGTTACTTGCTTTATTAGTTTTTGCTCTTTGTAATGCTGTAATCGTTGGTGGGGGCTTTTCTGCCTTGGATAACCACAAGACACGTCCTCACACACACAAGGAGAAAACAAACAAACAAAAGCCAGGTTAAGTGAAAAATGTTTAGAGGAGTCTGAAGTCTCCGCTAAGGTCTGCAAACTTTTCTGATTTGACTGAAGACTACACACATGTGAGTTTCACGTCTCAGACCACTGACATTAAGGTTAATTAACCATTAAAAGGTGGTGTCTGAGTGCACAGGTAAACATCAGCTAGTTGTATGGGGTTTTATCGATGTAGTTTTATATTTTGGGGTTTTTTTATTACATTTTGCGCTGTTTTTAAACCGCTAATCTGTCACTGTATGAGCAAATTAACATAATCATAAATCTGCGTGGAAGAAAATAATAAACACATAAACAATTAAATCAATTGGGGAGGTGCACGCGGAGGGGGGGATATAATATTAAGATCAATTCACTTTTAAGAGTTTTAGAAATGGCTGCCAAATTGTGCAAAAACGCACCAGTTTCCCTTTCCTGTCAAATCTTATCCGTTCCACCCTGGCCACAGACAGGGCCAAAGAAGACCATCACTGTAAAAGGATACGTTTCTTTGCAGCAAGCATACCCACTGTCATTAACTGTTTTTTTTTTCCACTTACGATAACTGTAGTAATTGTTTACAACTGAATCTGTATACGCATGTTGTATTCCGTTGTAAACGCAAAAATTAAATATATAAATCTGTGTGGAAGGACGGCTTCAAATGAAGGTTTTGCGGGTTTAATGCGCTCTTATTTTGAAGAAAATCCTTTCGCACTGAATTCCGGTGTGTGAAACCACCGTTTCTGCAGCAACGGAGGGTGACGTCACCACGACTGTACGCTTAACGGAGAACGGCTCAAATAACTCCGCCAAACTTTGCTTAACACTCAGTGAAACGCATCTTATCTGCGCGCAGAGGTCAGATCTGCGCTCTTATCACGCCGCTGCGATCTTTACGAAGATAACCGCTCGCACGGCCGATCCCATTTTGGAAACAGCGTGTAAATTCATTCACAGGTTTTCACAGTAAAATCTCTGCACCTTGTTCCCAGGCTTTTCTCTCCACATGTGTTTCGGGTCTTCGATGGGCGGGGCTCCTGGGCACACCTGGACCGTGTGTTCCCAGACTGTAAATCTGTGGCTGGGTCTCCCGGGTTTCTCTCTCCCTGCCTCCGTGCTGTGTGCTGAATTAGTTTCGCTTAATTACCTTAAGTACCTTTTCGTTAGAGCCGGATTGAGACAAAATTATATAAACTGGACGTTATTCAAATCCAAATCCAATTTATTTATATAGCACATTTAAAAACAGAAAGTTTGCCCAAAGTGCTGTACAGAAACAAACGGGTGAAACACAAGATAAAAATACTGACACTCACATTTTTATTTTTTTGTCAAATAGTTCATTCTGTAATAATTCAAATGAAAATCTTTTGCATTTGTTTCGAGGTTTGAAGTCACGAGAGACCGGCTGCAGTGAAAGCTGAAGGGAATATTGGAACTGCAAAAATGATGCAAAACATGATGCAAAATTAAAATGCAGAAATAATTTGATGCAATCATTATTAATAAATAATCACTTTATAATAATATATCATTGTTTATAATAATCTATTCATAATAATTTAATTATTTTCAACTTTTACAAAACATCAGATATATTAAACTACGAGGCCTCTGAGAGAGATTTAAGAAAAAGTGCGGTACTGAAGGAGGACACGTACCTGTGTTATGCATGTTGATTGGACGGTGTGGCATCATTAATAAGGCCAAAAAAGATTCATTTCAGTCAGCCTGGTGATTGGTAACCAGATGTTCTGTAAGAGATCTGCATTGTTTGACCTGTTGGATGCGTCTCGGACTTCTAGGATTGTAGGAAACGTGCCGAGCCTCCACACTGCGCCAAACAATCATTGCGCTGTAAGAGGAACTAAACGAAGCCCCCCTGTTTAAAGCTTCGGTGACAAAGTCTGTAATCTGTTACACTGAATAAACTGGTGAGAACAGGTTTCTCTCTCTGTTGAACATTCACACAAAGAGGTGGAGTGCCTTTGAAGAATTTATGTAATCTGTGTGGAGAGAAGTGTGGTCTGCAGACGATTTTGAATTTGAGCATTTATAGAGGAACAACAAATATTTTCCAGAGATTTTTCCCCAAACTTCATCAGTGGTCTGAGTGTCCACGTCTTCATTCCAGTCTGATCCCGAGGACGGAGCCTTTGGATGATAGTGCAAAGTGAAGACACGGCTCTTATTATGTCTCATTATTCAGGACACTGTGTAAAGCTGCGTGAAGAGGTCTCTGTTCATACTTTGGGACATGGGACCTTAAAAAACTCCATAAACCAAAAGAAGTGCGAATGTGAAAGTTAAAATTTCTGCTGCAGCTGCCCGTCAAAACCTCGTACTTTAAAGACGAGCTCCTCTAGACCCGCTGAACCTGTGATTAAAGCATGTCAGTGTGTCAGCATATAGATTTTTGTCAGTGTAGCGGGCGCCTGAGTGCAGCCTTTAAATGAGTGTTGGACTCCAGGATCGTCACTGTAAAAGTCAAACTGTGTGAGAGACGTCTGTCTGCGGGAGAGCAGGAGCAGCCATGTTTATCCAGGTTAGTGCCAGGAAAGCAACCACGCCCAAAGATAATGTATTCATATATCAGTATAGAATAATTCAGCCCGGGGAGACCAAAGCCACCTTACTGGTTCCTTTATTTAAACGTTTCCTGTTTCTCTGCCTGACCAAATAAAGATGAGATAAGTTACCATGAATGGATTACATTATGAACTCATAACTGAAATGGCTAAAAAAAGCTCAAAAAAGTCCACATATGCAAACTTTCTTTTAAAGACTTAAAACTAAAATACTGTAGATCTGTAATACATCGATAAAAATAACTAAAATGAGTAATATTAAAAAGCTTTTGGCTCCAGAAGTTGAATCTTGAAGGTTTTACATCGATAAATGAGGGATAAAGAGAGAGCAAATGTCCACAGATGCTTCCTCGCAGTGCATTCGGATGACGTCTTTCACTCAAAGTAACAGGGTTTGAATCTCGATTTCAAACTTGACGTAATTATTTTGTTTTGAAGTGGCTCTCATTGAGGATTTCTTCTAAAGACGTTGGCTGAAATCACCTCCTTCTGTCTGACTGCAGCTCGACTCGACCACACGCTGGACGAGCTCTGGTCATTCAGTCAGCGTCGCATCTTTCTCTTTCTTTCCCTCTGCTCGTTTACGCCACTGCCTCTATTCAGCATCCAGTTTCCATGGCAACAGGTTCTTTATAGCGCTGCATCTCTAAGAGCAGCTGAGCTAATGGCCGAGCGCCGCTTCATCTTGTTTCAATAATCGTTACATATGCTGAGGGTCTGTTTGTGCGTCAGTTCAACGCACAATCACGTCTCATCACAGGATTTCCAAAAGTATGTGGACAGTGGATCGCATGGGACCTGCTGCAGAGACAGAGGATGTTTCTGTTCTGACACAACCTTTTAGCTCCCAAATGAAAGGTTTTCTTTCTTAGATAATTCAATTGTTTTTTTTAATTGTAAGAATCTGAATGTACCAAACAACAAAAAGTTGCCTTTCATCCCGACGGGGAGAGCAGAGCAGACCCCCCCCCTCACCCTGGACTTCAATGGAGACCGTGTAGAGAGGGACCCTCATTTTCGACAACCTCACCTGGTCTGCGAACATTAACCAGGCTCGGCAGCACCTTCGTTTCCTGAGGTTGCTGATGAGGAACTGTGTGCATGAGAAACTGCTGGTGACCTTTTATTACGCCAGCATAGAAAGCATCCCGGTGTACTGCGTAAGAGCCGGATGCTCTGCAGCAGATAAAAAGGGTAATCAGAAGGAAATAATAAACACAGTACCAAAGACCGCTGGCTGCACTCTTCCCTCCCTACCAGGGACTGTTAGTGCAAAATACCACCTTAAAATCACTAAAGATGGTTCTTACATTGGACTCTGCTGCTTGACCAGTTACCCGGTGGTTGAAGGTAGAAGTCCATCTAAACAAAGACAAACAGATTAAAGTAACATTTTTACCAAAGTGCAGTTACTGTCTTTAATCGAATACTTTAAAGCACTATTTAATTCGTGACACTTAATATTGATCATTATTTATCATCTTCTGCCTAATTACTTTTTGTTTTCTTTGTTTTGAGACAGCTGCAGAAGTAGTGCTCATTTTTTTATATTTCATAATGTGATGACAACAAAAGCATTCTGATTGTAATAATGGTGGAAAAACATGAGTCACAGTCGCTGACCTAATTTTTTAAATTACTCCATATAAATGTTATATTAGTAAAATATGGTTTTTAAATTAGTAAAATGTCTGAAATACTTATTTAAAATATGTAGAAACAATTAAAAAAAAATAACGTAGGGAGAACTGTCCTAGATTTGTTCTGATAATAAGACAAATATAGACAAATGTTCAGTGAAATAAATATTTTTAAAATTAAAATACCTGACACCAAAAATCAAAATATACAAGAATTGCAAAAAAAATTAGAATACTAATAAAAATGGACTATGAATATGAAATAGTAAAAAGAAAGTTCAAAGTGGGGAGAGCCAGAGAAGTATGGCAGGCCAGAGCTCCAAATATGGTCAAAGCTGAGCGTGAAGTGGGGACGAGGGGACGGGAGCAGCAGACTGCAGCAGGTGGGAGTGATAACAGCAGCCAGGGCTGGTTTAGGATCCTCTTCAGCTTCCTGCAGTGATATCATCAAAGGGAAGGACGTGTTGCGTAGTCCAGGAAGAGGTGAGAACAGGAGTCAGGTAGGAGCCATCATGGAAGATGGCAGGAACGAGGCAGCGGGGTCAAAGAGAACATGGACCAAACTGTGGAAACCAGAGACACGGTGTGATCCTCCCCACCTTCTGCAAAGCGGAGTCACCGGCTCGTGTCCCACTCCTGGAGGACGGCTCAGCGCCGTTAAAGAGGCCAGCTGTCAGCAAGCTGAGTGGAGAGCAAAGTGTCTCCCAGTGGAGGCCGGATGAGGGGTTGTGTCCAAAGCCTTCGACCTGTTGGGCATTGATGATGAGATTAAGGAGAACACACATCTGTATGACCACTGAAGCAGCTGAGATGACTTCAAGATCGCTCAAGAGAGGAGAACCAGGGGAGGAGAGGGCCCAGCTAGCTGATGCTAAAAGTCCTGAAAAACCTGAATAGACACAAACTTCCCAAAGAAATTTTTAATACAGCTAGTCAGGAAAAAAATAAGTGAAATCCTCAATAAAGATTTTGTAAAACGTCCAAAGAACTTCTCTGAAAACCCACAAAACACGCTGAGCACAGGTCCAACAAATCAAGGGACGGAAAGCTGCCTGGATCATTTTCACAAAGCAATTTATTTAATTTTCCAAACAGTGAAACATCGCTCACTTCCTCTCACATTCTTTTCAACTTATGAATTCAGGTTTTTTTGAACCTGAATTCGTCACATTGACTGAAAGTGTTTGTTTAGAGGCAGCAGGATTCTCTCTGACAGCTCCTTTTTCACTCTGACACTGAAGAAAACAAAAAACAGGAATATTTTCTGATTTTCAACAGACGAGTCGCGTCGAGTGTTTCATGACTGTGAGTTTCGACTCTGAGAAGGTTGAGGCACTAATCCTCCTCTGCAGCTCTGCGCTGCCCTGTTGGGATTCAGGCTTTAGTCCTGAAGTCTTTCCTTCTCCTCGAGCCTGTTTTCCCAAAACACAGCGTCAACATCAGCAGCAGGCTTCGTTAACGCGTCCTCTGCAGCTGGTCAGGTGGGAAAGTCTAGAACACGTCTCTTCTTGTGCTCTCTGGCAGGTCGCCCAGGCCGTGCAGCTCCCTCAAACCCTGAAGAGGGAAACATGAAGAAGAAAAGAACAGCCAATCAGATTTAGCATTGGATCAGTACAGATAAATATGACTATTATGTCACCACTAAATACTGAAAAACAGTGTTTTAACTGAACATATGGGTAAAACTTTTTATTTCTAGTTCAACATTCAAACTTCAATGACTGTAAAACCCTCAGAACTGCGTAAAAAATGTATTTAGTACTTAAGTATAAGCTAGAGGAAAACTCCTGCAACCAACAGAAAATATTATTATATAAAAACTGTCCTATAATCCACCTGAGACGAAACTCACCTCTAGCACCATGCGGATGTGGGCTTTTATTTTGGCAGAGTCTTTAGTGAGCTGCTCCGTGAAGCTGTAACACAAACACGGGGTTAGCATGGTTAGCATCTCTCATTCAGAAAAACTGACAGTGCTAGCAAAGAGCTAACATGACTTAGCTAATATACATTAGTCTGTAACAACAAATTTAAACAACCAATCTTACCAAACATATATTTAAAAAAAAAAAAGAAGCATTTTACAATGTCTGTAAACAAATTATAAATTCTAAAAAAGTAAATAAAACAAATAAAAATTCTAAGTACAATAAAAACAGGAAATTGTCAGAAAAAAACAATAAAAACATCAACATTTTAACTTATTTATATTCTTCAGATGATATAATCTGGAAAATTTAAGTGTCA
>VUQR01025878.1:0-12263 GCA_015108515.1 Hemichromis elongatus | reverse complement strand
CCCCCCCCCCAAAAAATAAATAAATAAATAAATAAATCCAAGAACAAAATCATGGAATTTCAAAATAAAAATATTTCTAGAATATTTTTTTAAATAAATTCACAGCAACGTGAAATCCACACCTTTATTTGAGAAATATCTGAAATATATCTAAACTTTTATGCTTTTATACCCCTACTTTTAATCTTAATAGTGTTACAGTGACAATGAACTCACGCTGTGAGCTGATTCGTCTTCTTCTCGATAAACCTCAGAGCCTCGTCGTGAGTCATCTCCACAAAGAAACCGTAACCGACCGCCACATATATCCTGGATGAGTCCTCGCTGATGGAGGAGAAAGAAAGGAGAACTGAGTTTAAATAGCAACTGAAATCCTTTCGGAAACACAGAGCACGGATCCTCTCGCTTCTCTGGCGTCTCGCGGCACATTTCATTAGCATAAACGCAGCGCTTTGCCTGTTCGAATGCAAAACAGCTGCCGATCAAATTTGTGTGTCAACAACTCACACTTCAGCCTGAACGTAGAAGTTACAGCCAAGATCAACGTCCGTCTTCAGCTGCTGAGAGCCCGCCTCCTGCAGGAACACACAGAAGCGTGTGACTTTCATTAGCTCGTGGAAAACAGCTGGCCCATGCTCAGAGAAACAAGTGCTCCATGTCAGCATCTACAGGCCTCAGGTAGCATGTTAAAGGTTAAAGTTCATGAAATGACAGAAAAGAGATTGACTGAGTTTGGCTTGTTTGGAGGGGTTTCTACAGAAAAATATATCAGTGAATATGCATGTATATGGAGCTCGGAAAGAAAAGCGACTGAAGACGTTTCATCCGGAAAGCTTCTTCAGCTCTAAGACCAAATGTTGGCGAGTTCAAGGTATTACATCACATGAGCCAAGGTGTGTGATGAGGCACATGATCAATAGTCGTACAGCTGCCACTAGGACTTAAATACCTGGGACTCTCCACCATTTGGTCTGAGAACTGAAGGAGCTTCTCAGGTGAAACATCTTCAAGAAACTCAAAGAAGTTGAGTTTTTATGCCACAGTCCTCGGATTACCATGACCTGGATGACTGAAAACCTGAAAATCATTTTAAAAATACCTGAAAACTAAAATTAAAACGTCTATCGTCTAAATAAAATAAAAAAGAAATGAAAAACATTTTTAACAATCCGAAAAGTGGAGGTAAAATCTCTGAATGCTTTGATTTTCCAGCTGTCGTTTCTGGCTCTTTGATCCAGACGATGGAGGTTTGGGTTCACAGCTCTCAGCCTAATGAGACGCACGTATTGATCTGCTGGAAAAACAGCTGCAGTGAGGCTCAGCTGTATTGATGGAGGTGCAATAAGCTCCTTCATCTTTCCTCAAGGAAGAGCGTGCTGAACTACAGAAACAGCTCACACAGAGAAGCTACAGAGAGACATGTCTGTATTGGCAGAGTCTGCAGCTCATTAGCCAGCAGACCGAAGCGTTTAACATTAACAGAGAATGACAGCCAGCACAAACACTTGGGAATGACTGCAACGATCTCCAGTTTGATGTGGAAATCTCTTCTTTTTGAAACTGAAGAACCTACAGAGCTTCAACATAACACAGTACACTTGGTGTGCGTTTACCTGCAGACTCTGTATGGTGTTCTTAAGCTGCAGGTACTGTGAGATCTTCTCATAAACCTGATCCCTCTGCTCCACCACCTTCCTGTCAAACGACAGCCGTCATTTGATTTACAGACAACATTAACACCAAATAATTCAAACAGCCTAAACACGCCAAGAAAATCTGATTCAAAGCACTAAACAGCATTTCAGACACCTGAGCTCTGATGCTGATATGAAGAACCACATAAATACCTGTAAGATTAGATCGAGCCTTCTTCTCCATCACATGTGTATTTATAATAGATTTAAGCTCATTGTTGTATCCTTTCTATCTAACGGAGCTCCTTCTTACATGTAGTTTTTTTAGATTTTTGCACTATTTTGTTCTGTACGTTTACACAGTAATTTCTGTATTTTTTTTCTCACACTCTAATAAATTCTCAGTGTTCACATTAAACACAGCCAGTTGGGTGAGTGCATGTACAAGTAGCCCATGTGAACCAAAGGCTCAGGCCTTAGAGCGCTCGAAATACTTTTTCTAGTCTTGAATCTGTATGATGTCATTGAGAAAGAGATATCCCTAATATAGCCCACCCACCCGCTGTCTGAGGAGCTAAACGGACAAAGAAAAATGATTTTCAACTGAGAATCATGCAAAGCTACTCTAGTGTCATAGTGTGCAAGAAATAATAATAATAATGCTGTAAATTCCTCTTAGTGTGGGCAGTACGCTCCAGTTCTGTCTAGTTTGTTGCCCCAGTTGTTACACTGTTGGCACAGCAGTGACATGTATAACAATCCCACTGTAATAAAAACACATTGCAAGCAAAGGCTGTTTTGACAGCATCTACATGCCTAAATGCATTGAGTTGCTGCCACGTGAATGGCCGATGAGACATTTGCGTTGAGCAGGTGTACCTAACAAAGTGTCCTGTGAGTGTAAGTATTTAATAATCAGTCTGCAAGTAATTAAAGCACACGCGGGGTGCGGGGGGTAAAGACCAAAATGAAACCAGCAGCTGTGAGACTTGACCTTTATTAAACTCTTAATTTAGCTTTAAATTACTTGAATTTGTGGTCACTGCTCCTTGACCTTCATATCGCTTCTACTACCTGTTTAACGTCTGAGTGCATAAAAATCTGCGTTCATAAACTCTTATCTAAACAAGCAGTTTGCGCTATTTTAACTACAGGTTACATTTATTTTACTTTAGTTTTTAAAGTTCTGTAACTGACTAAAGTTGTCTGCACGGACATAATAAACTGTGTTCAGACTTCAGCTGTAGTGTCTTCTTACTGTAAGTCTCTCTTCAGGACTTCGTTGATGAAGGTTTCATACTGCAGGACCTTCTGGTCCACGTTAGCTCTAGCTGTGGCATTGTCGGGAGCAGACATTTCTTCACTGTCTTGTCTTTAAAAGGAAGCAACAAACAACAGAAAAATATCCGGTTGAGCAGCAGATAAAATCCAGCTGCCAACTGCCCGATCTCTCTGTCGAAAACTTTAATGTTTCTGCACACGAAACTGCCCGGCTAGCATGCTTCAGACAGGAGGTAAACACGCCGATCTGCACCGGATGAGAAGAAGCTTTGAACAAGTACTTCCAGGTTTCAAAATAAAACCAAAAACAGATTAAGCGCAAACAGAAAAGACAAAACGTCAGCAACGCTGCAAAAGATTGTCAATTAATAATAGTATAAAACACAGACACTTAATTTTTTTGTAGAATAGAAGGAATTTTTTTGTTACGTACAATACTAGTACGGAGTGAAATATTTTTATTCTTAATCCTGCTGCTGTAAAACAAAAAATCCCCCAAGTGGATTAAAAAAGTCTGTCTGTTGATCAGGGAAATTTGAAGCATTTGCCTGAGCAGGTTAGAATTTTAAGACACATCGAGTACATCTTTTTGCAATTCAAAAGACTTGCTTTATAAACTAGAAAAAATAACAAAATTCCTTTTTAATCATTAATCGAATGAAGTGTTCAAATTCAAATTGTTTAGTTCGTAAGTTAAAAAATGAAACAGTGAACAAGAACAAAAAAGAATATAAAATAAAATAAAACATTGTTTCTGCCTAATGCTTTCTAGATGCTCTGGCTCTATGGTGGTCCTGTCTCATGACGTCACTGTAAACAAACATGGCAGACCACGGACGGCTGTGTAGCTAGCTACTTTAACATGAAAATTTTATTAAAACGTCTTAAATGAAAATGAGTATTTAAAAATTACATGTTGTCATTTTTGGAATTTCTTTCTTACCAAGTGTGCTTTTCACGCTGGCTGCAGAAGTTACACAGAAACAGGTTTTAAAATTTTAGCTAGGTTATCGTAGTTCAAACGTTACCAAGGCAACGTTAGCCAATAGCTAGCTGCCTCGCTTCCCGAGATCAGGATTTATTTTTTGAGAGACTTTTCTTTACAACTGTTTGTGTTTTCATATGTTATACAAGCCGAATTTAAGTTAACTGTTTTAACTTTTACCGGGCTTAAAATAATAGTTTAATAACTATATCTTATTGGGCAAATGTGCGCAGCATCGTGAACAGCTTAATTTTTGAGTGAAGTTCGAGGTTGGCGTTCCTCTCTCTGGGTTTTAGCTCCAAGGAGCTGATTTTTGCATCATTACGAGTTTATTTCACACCACACACTCTTTGAATAAGAAAAAAAAAAAAAGATCTGTGAGGGTTGTGACCAGATAAAATCCAGATTAATTGAAGCTGTTTTAAACGCTCATGAAAACATGGAGCAGTATAACATTCTGGGTCGGATAGGAGAAGGGGCTCATGGCATCGTATTCAAGGCCAAACATATTGAGGTGATCTTATGTCTGCACCTTACCTCATTTCTCAGTCCGAATCCTCACCATTACCTACCAATAGTTAATGTTTGATTAAAGTTTTTTTGTAATCTGATCAGCATTAAATTTGGGGCCTAACCTTGGTGGCTTACATATGTGACATGGAAATGTTCTTGTGTGTCAGACAGGGGAGACGGTGGCTCTGAAGAAAGTGGCTCTGAGGAGGCTGGAGGACGGCATTCCGAACCAGGCTCTGAGGGAGATTAAAGCACTGCAGGAGATCGAGGACAACCAGCATGTGAGTGAATGTGCAGAGAGTTTTTACAGATAAGAGTCATTTTTAATCTTAAAATAGATTGGTTGAGATTTAAAACGACTCTTAAAAAGAGCTACTTTTAGTCTCAACAGTGCTACCCACCAGCACAGTGGTGTGGTGTGTAGCACTGTTGCCTCACAGCAAGAAGGTCCTGAGTACGAGTTTGACTCCTTTCTGTGTGGAGTTTGCGTGTGCTCCCTGGGTTCACTCCGGGTACTCTGGCTTCCTCCCACAGTCCAGAGACATGCAGTTAGTGGGTTTAGGTTAACTGGTAATTCTAAATAACCCATAGCTGTGAATGTGAGTGTAAATGGTTGTCTGACTCTTATGTGTTAGCCCTGCGACAGACTGGCAGCCTGTCCAGGGTGTACCCTGCCACTCGCTCTAAGACAGCTGGGATACACTCCAGCTCCCCTGGTGGCTGGTGTCACAAACAAAATACAACAGAAACCAAAAAATGAGTACATGGAAAACATAGACGATCAAAGCAGAGCAGCAAGAACAGAGAAAAGCTTAATGTTAATAAAAAGGAGCTAAGGCTATATGAGACAATTATGAGAAGCTGCAGAGTGTCTAGAGTCTGAAGGGATACGGGACTTCTTTCTGTGACGTCCTCCTCAGGTTGTGAAGCTAAAGGATGTCTTCCCTCACGGCACGGGCTTCGTCTTGGTGTTCGACTTCATGCTGTCTGACCTCTCTGAGGTCATCAGGAATTCCCAGCGCCCTCTGACCCCTGCGCAGGTGAAAAGTTACATGATGATGCTGCTGAAGGGCGTGGCCTTCCTGCATCACAACAACATCATGCACCGGGTGAGCCCTGCTAACAGTTATTATCATTAATGGGTCATCTGACTGTTTTCTCAGAGAATCTTGTGCTCCACAACATTTTAAAGAGGAATCAAAGTACTTGTTTGTAGCAAGCAAAACGTAAACATACAAGGATATTTAAATACTGTTGGTTATTCATAATAAATGAAAAGCTGAAAATATGGGAAATGCTAAAAAACTGAAGAGTTGCTGCAGTCTGAGGTGTTGCAGGAGGAAGGTGGTGTTTTGGTTTCTTTTGCTTTAACAAAATAAATCAAACCATCATAAAGTGACGTTTGTGTGTTTGCAGGACCTGAAACCAGCAAACCTGCTCATCAGCTCCTCAGGCCACCTGAAGATTGCAGACTTTGGTCTGGCCCGGCTGTTCAGCGAGCACGGAGAGAGGCTGTACAGCCACCAGGTGGCCACCAGGTAGATGAGATAAGATGAGATTGAATTAAAAAAAAAAAACTTTATTTAGCAGCTAGCATTAGCTTATCCAAATAAAATACAGTATGATTTAACAAAAGAACTCAGTGAGGTAAAAACCACAAAGAGCAAAATGCTCATTTAAATAGAAAGAAATTCTCAAGTGAAAATTTAAAGGAAATATAATAAAAGTTCTGGCTCTATAAAGTAAAGTAGCACAAGCACAGCATTAGCTTTAGTGCTGATGGGAAACATCCACGTGGTGTCATGTAAATGCAGTCAGATGATACTTTAAATATTCACTCAGACTTGCTTTAAAACACGACTGGTGAACAAATGTGTCACAGAACAGCTTCACATATTAAGTTTTGAGGTGCTCATTAAGCACATGTTAAAGTCACCATGTCATGTGACTTGTTGGTTTAGATTCCTTCTAAAATAATCACAACACCACAAAGAACTCACCATGTTGAACTGGATACCAGTACTTTGTCAGTAATATGCAGTAAATGCATTCAGTTACATTTGACCACTGTGTGTGTTTAGATGGTACAGAGCGCCTGAGCTGCTGTATGGAGCCCGAAAATACGACGAGGGAGTCGACCTGTGGTGAGTAGGCCTGGGTATCGTCGCTGATTTCTATTATCCGTTCGGTTCAGTTTTGACTCGGACAGTCAGAAATATTATAACTCTGATCATTTATCAGAACTGACACTTGTAAGACTTCATCAGATGTGTGAGCGTCACAGCAGATGCCTTTGTGTCAAAGTAACTGAGGATAAAACACAGAAAAACATGAAGGCGACTTTCCTGGCCTGACTTTTTATGGCAGATAACCTTAGAAATATTCTGCAGTAGAACAAAAACTGAAGAAAACCATGAACAAACATATGAACATTACCTGATGCTGCTGATGTGAAGCAGAGCAAAGTTACAGAGGTTTGATGAGAAACACAGACAAGAGTTTTGGAATTTGGCAAAATTTTAAAAAGTTTAAATTTCTTCCTGCAGAAATGAGGCTTTGTTGGTCAATTTTGAAGAAAAAAAAAACAGGAACAAAAAAGCAGTGGCCGACAGCGCCATACACAACAGTAGACTGGTGGGTAATAAGCAAGCGAATAATGCAGAAAACCCAGATTTGAGATGGGAAACTGTTCTTAAAGTACACAGAGAGAGAGAGCTCTGGAGGAAGTGTCATTTTATTGTTGCAAAGCAAGACAGCTAAAGTAAGAGGGAATTCATGACGATGTTTATCAAACGTGAAGCGTAGTTTGGATCTTCTTTTGCTGCTGGTTCAGTACATTTTGGCAGCGGGTGACAAAACCTGCAGCGTCAGAATCTGTGGAATGTAGTCTTTCAGCCCCGACGGCCGTCGGGTTATGAAGCCGACATCTCACAGATTCTGCTCTATGTTTACATCTTTGTGTGGAAACCGTCTACCTGCTCTTGTTTGCTGTTTCAGCTGATTGGTGTGTATCGAAATTTTGTGAGGTTGAAGCTGAGATTCTGGTGTTTTTGGCAAAATACATTTATATTTAAAAATCCAATCAGGATTTAATGAATCAATATCGCTTTATTCAAGCTAAAACTGATTTGAATCGGATAATTGATTATCAAAACCCACCCCTAGTGGTGAGTACAACCCTGAGAAAAGTAGCACTGATGCTATTGTTTTTGCTGTTGTTTGACCATTATAGTTTCCATTACATTATCTACTGTGAATCCTCTGCTGCTTTACTTTTACTCAATAAACCTAGATGCCTTTGTTTCTACTTGTGTTCTTTCCCCGTATGACCATATTTTATTAGATATTATTCTTTAACATGTAACATGGAACCATGTAACATAAAAAGAGTAAGCGTGTAGCTTCAGTACAGTAAACTCTGTTAGTTTTCACAGTTCCTGCTCAGGTGTAAATTGGTGCCATGATCAGAGATGAACAGCAGAGGGCAGCAGCAGTCTGAAGTCACAGCTTACTGTTTTGTCTGAGTGCGTGCGCTTGTGTGTGCGTTTCAGGGCGGTCGGCTGTATTTTTGGGGAGCTGTTGAACTCGTCTCCTCTGTTTCCTGGAGAGAACGACATCGAGCAGCTCTGCTGTGTCCTCAGAGTGCTGGGGACCCCGACTCAGGACAGCTGGCCTGTAAGACACACACTGGTTTTTCCATCACTTCAGGGGATGTTACATTAATATACATTCATTTACTTTGGGATCTCTCTCTGTGTTAAGTTAAGCTGTTAAGCTTTATAATAAAGCATCATTTCACACATTCTGCCTTTTATATAAAAGAAATATCCTGAAAATGTAAAATAAATGAACACAGTGCCTAATTTCCACATGTATATACATTGACTCAGTGTATTCACAGTGGAAATGTTTAGTTGTTCACTTTCTGTTCATTCTTTTATCTTTGCACATAGTGCACATAAATATCCCCCCATATCCACGTTCATTACATTTTAATGAAATGAAATCCAGTAGACTAGCAGTAAATGATGATGAATATGTAAAAAAATTAAATCAGACCTAAAACCGATCCTTGTGGGACTTTGGACTGACAAAAGAAACTGTAATTTACTCTAAAAACAAACAACTGTTGTGAAGTCTGAAGACATGTTTGTGGTGTGTGTGATTTTATCTGGACGCTGAGGTAAAATCATTCACTTTGAAAAGTTTTATTTTGTCTAGTTTTTTTGTATGGCTGTGAAACTTGTTAAAACATTGTAGTCCCGTTCTTCTCTGTCTCCAGGAGATAGTGGAGTTGCCAGATTACAATAAAATCACCTTTAAGGAAAATCCAGCGATCCCATTGGAGGAAATCGTCCCTGACACGCCCCCTCAGGCAGTGGACCTGCTCTATAAATTCCTGGTGTATCCGTCTAGACAGCGCTGCTCAGCTAAAGAGGTAAGAAACCTGAAGCAGACTTTAGGTTTAAAGGCGGAGTTCCTCAGGGTTCGGTCAGAGGTCCTCTCATTTTTATATAAAAATAATTTCTTGGAACACAGCCATTATATTTTCCCTGCTCACTGTTGTCTGATTATCACCCATTATCACTCAGATAAACGTTAATAAACTAATTATTGATCGGTGCTCTACCTGTCCTCTCCACCTTTCTGCAGGCTCTCCTCCATCCATATTTCTTCACTTCGCCACTTCCTGCTCACCACTCAGAGCTGCCCATCCCTGAAAGGGGAGGGCGACCCCCCCGCCAGCGCTTGCAGGCTCCGCCCACTGATTTCTCAGTGGACCTACCCTTGCAGAATAGTGTGGTAGACCCTGCCCTACTACAGGGATACGCTTCCTGCCTCTGAACTGACCAGTGATCTTTACCATCTCTCATCTGCTCCTCTATTGGTTAATCTTGTTTTATTTATTTATTTATTATCTGGTTTAATAAATCTTCTCCTTCAGACTGAATTCACATTGTTTTATGAACTTCAGGTCACACAAAAGGACACCACACCAAACTTCAACAGATCAACAAGATTTCTGATGGTCTTTCCTGAGCCTAACAAAACCCCACAAAATCAACCAATAAGAAGATTTTCATTTAAAAAAAAATTTGTTTATGAAACATGTAAGTTGTATTTAGAGTCATTAATAAAGTGTGATTAAGTTTTGTTGGTTCCTAAACATTTTTTACCCTTGAATATGTCACTGGAATTAATCTGGAAAATAACGACACAGTGAGAGCTGTGTGCCTGAGATGACCATGTCGAGCAATGCGCTCAGTGACATCATACAGAACCAAGAGTAGAAAAAACTGACCGAAATGGAGTGTAAGAGCAGACTGAACCTGTGGAGTACAAAGATTATTTGTCCATACACTGACATCAGTACGATGTCTGGTGATGTTTAACTAGAGTGCGTCCACCGCTGGAACAGCAGACAAGGGAAAGTAGAAGAAGAATTTTTTTTCTTTTCTTTTTGATGTGTTTTTGAGGCCAGTTGTGGACTGGACCTGAACTCCAGTGGTCTGAAAGTCATCTCATAACATGTTTGCAGCAGTAAATGATAACAGCTATGTAAACATTGGAAACTCAAAATTTCAATAATGAGAGAAAAAAATCCCATTCATCCTTCATTCATCCAAAAACTGAAAAAAACAATCACCTCAGAATTTGTAGGAGGAGTCAAACACCTCTTCCTCTTGGTCGCCCTCCTTCAGACCCCAGAGCAGCATTCAGTTGAACTTAAAACCCTCAGAGCTCTTCAGTCTCTGTGAGTACCAATAGAAACATAGTGCAGTGATCCTTTGTGTTAGAGAGCACTCACTCTGTCTTTAATTTTTCTTACCTCCTCTGAGAAATTCAGCAATAATGTCAAACTATTCGCCGTTAGCTTATTGGTCTTCTGCTGTGATGTCCAACGGATCTGAAACAAGCTTCAATACGAAGGTTAGAGACTTTTAGTATATTCCTGCTAATAGAGTTAAAATATAATCAAGTACAAGTATGGGAGTATGTAATCAGATGTTCAATAAGTATATAGAGTATTTTTTTGTTTTAATTGTTTTTGCTTTAATGTGCTTTTACCTGTACAGAAGTAAAACGTGCCGTCCTGAAAACGTCTTTGGCTTGCGATACATTTTTTGGTGATTCTTATGCACAAGTTGAGCTTTTTGCAAGAAGATTATATTTTTTGAAAATGGAGAGTTTGGCATTTAAAAATTGTATAAAAATACATTGTGCAAATAGGCTTTTCAGGGGAAACAATCACACTGATGATGTTGACAGGTTTGTATCAAAGATGGTACACGGGGTGTAAAGCGGTTAGAGCTTTGCTCGGTTTAATGAATGAGGCCCTGGTCTTATAAAAGTTCCTGATATTCCTCAAAGAACGAAGTATTCTGAGGCCTCATAACTAAAAAGAAACATTTTAAAAGTAATTACAGGAAATTGTTAGTTTCTTCTTTGGTGACGCGTCCAGAGCGCCTAACCTTCATCAAACGTAACAACGTTTCCTCACCTGATATTTATTGATATATATTTAAAAGCTTGCTGCAGTGCTTGTTAAGCCTGTTCTGTTACGTCCCACTTCCAAAGTTATGCCCCGGACCTCACAGCTGGGCTCTACACTGGTCAGTGAGCCTGTGGTAGTCATCTGCTCGATGTCAGGTAGGCTGGATGCAGGTTTCTCACATTTTTACTATGATCTCTTTTCAGGTGGGCCCCGTCCCTTCAGACACTTTCCTCCAATCACCAAGCACATCCCAAGAGGCCCTTGCCCCGCTCCTCCTCCACCCCTGCCTCTGGCTGAAGGATTCCAGCTGTCAATCATCCAACTCTGCTTACATCCAACCTCTATCTTCTTCATCCTTGTGCAGTAATCATGTTCTGATTCAATCCCCCACCCATTTCGTCTCCTCAACATCTGGATGTAACAGTTACAATGGCAACCTGTACACACCCTCCTCCCCCTCTTCAGGTGACTGGATGCTACCTGACAGTCTGTCTTGGGGGCAGGGATGTGGAGCAGGTGAGTAACTACCTGCCTGTCGGAGCAGATCAGTGCGTGTGTTTTTGTGCTGATGTGTGATTTGTCATCGTTTGCTCAGAGCAGCGTGAGTGCGTGGGGTGTGGGACGCAGAGCGCCTCACTGTGGAGGCGAGACGCAGCAGGTCGACTCCTGTGTAACACCTGCAGCCTCAGACAGGAAGCCGACAACACACCGCTGCTGAGACCGAAGAGACGAGCTGTAAGACACCACACACACACAAATCACACACACACACAAGACACGCTTGTTTTCTTTTCTTAGTGAAGACATTTAATTAACATAATGCTTTTCCTAGCTGCTTACCCTAACCATTAAAAATGAATAAATCCTAACGCTCAACCTAAACATAACTATAACCTAATTGTATCCCTGACACTAAAACCAGATTTTGAGCCTAAAAAAATGCCCCTCAAACTCGTGAAGACGGGTATTTTGTCACCATAAGTCAGTCTTGGTCCCCACAAGTGTAGTAGCGTGCCAATTTTCTGTCCTCACAAAGATGTCTAAACATGCACACACACTTACACACACACAAACGTGCATATTTGAAAATTAAATGGTATTTCAGTTGAAAATACATTTTTTATCCAAGCTTTTGTTATGCTTGCATAAATATAAAATCAGGTTTTATTCAAGATTCAAGATTCTTTATTTGTCACATGCAGGTTATACAGGTACAACACGCAGTAAAATGAACCTGAACACGCTCCTCGACTGTGCAAAAAAAAAAGGGGGAGAAGAGCACAATATATAAATATATATATATACTATGTACATAATATATATAACAACAATAGATATTTACAAGATATAACAT
>VUQR01025864.1:0-10984 GCA_015108515.1 Hemichromis elongatus | reverse complement strand
TGTTTAATATTTAATATTTATTGTTATATTCCCATAGGTAATCGTGATGTTGTTTATTATATTGCTCTCGTCTTTCTTCTGCTTGTTCTCTCTTTTTTCTTTCTCAACAGGTGATCCAGGTGATTGACATATGTATTTTTTTATTTTTTTTATTTTTTTTATTTTGTACTTATTTTCTTGATTGTTGTTTTTTTGCCCTGTATCCCCATCCCTCTTCTCCACAGTTTTTCTTTTCCTCTTTCCTTCTCCCCTTTCTTTTCCCCAGTCAAGTCTGTCCCGTATTAAACAAAAGAAAGTAAAATAAAATAAAAAATAAAAGGTGAATCAAATGGACCACTACGGCAAGGCAGGATGGTCCATTTGGTAAAGTAAATCCGTTGAGCATCTTTCTTCGCCTTTAGACCATAATTCTAATGGCAAAAGAGCCAAACAGGACAGGCTAAAAAAAAAAAAGAAAGGTCCCGCCCCTGACTATCTCTAATTGGTTTCGATTAGACCACGATGGGGGCATAATATGTGCTTGTTGTTGACCACACGGAGACTTTCAGAGTTGCAGAGGCTTGTTTGTTTTTTTTACTCGAACAGTTGGTCACACCGGTGCGACCTAGGATTTTTTTTTAGTCGCACCACTGAAAAATTTGTTTGCAAATTGGTCCCACTCTAGAGCCCTGACTAGGTAAAAAAAAAAAAACCTTTGGGAAAAACTTTTTTAGAACCCCAGTTAGGAGTGGTGTAATTGTTCAGTATTTTCAGAAATATATCCAAGTTCCTGCTTAGTTCTTTCAGCTCAGTGGCTAAATGAGTGGCAATGTATATCAGATCCTAATGGTTATCCTCAAAAATTTAAATAAACCCACCATTTTAATCAAATCACTTAAGGCATTATTAGTATTACTATCATTATTATGAGAGCCACCGTGGACATCACCAATAGCCTCCCACTTCCCAAACCCCTGCACCCTCTGGGAAGAGATGCTGTAACGGCGGGTAGCCGATGTGTTTTTTATAAACAGACCCAACACGACTTTAACCAAGAGCGAGCCTTTATCAGGGCTGATGATGAAAACAAACATAAAAACTGAGGTGGAAAAGCCTCAAGATGCAATAAATAAATTGAGAAACTCGCTATAAAGAACTGTGACAACAATGACGGGACTATGATAACTGTGATGTGGCTTAACAGACAACCTGACAATAAGTGAACAGAAACACACTAAATACACAGAAGGGATGATCAGGGAAAGTGGAAACACCATGAGGAAACAGCTGACACCAATTAACCTAACGACGTCACAGGGGAAGTGAATCTAAACACAATGACTGACACACCAGACTCTTTCTAAACCAGGAACTAAACTAGGAAACACTGAGAAAATACCATAATCAAAGAACAATACTAAAATAGACAAAACACTGGCTCGCAGACCCAGTAGCATGGCGTACCCCCCTCCTTAAGGGATGGATTCCAGAAATCCCAATAAGAAAAAGAAAACATCTGACCTAGCCCAGGTAAGTGATAGGGGTCCAGAACAGCAGCTCCAAACAAAAAGAGTCAAAAAACAGAACATGGGAGCTCAGGAACAGTCCCTATAGAGTTCTGAAGACTGGCCGCGCAGAAAGCAGTAACAGTGATGAAACAGTTCAAGAGGCCTATGTCTCATGTTTATGTCTCAGCCTTCTATTCATTTAGATCTTTACCACAATTATCACAAAAGTATTGTCAAGTGAAGTGGCTTTGGAAAGAGCTGTAAGACCTGAAACACTGAAAGACTTTTATAGTCTATCTCCAACATGTTATACTTGTAACTGACTGTTTTAGTCAACAGGTGCAAAATGCACCTGTGTTTTCCAGGTGCATTTTGGAAACACATGCTGTGGTCTCATAAGGTGTATATCAAACATCCAGACACAACGAGAAAGGGTACACTTTAAGACAAAAAGGTGCTGAAAGCCTCAACCAAAATCTTGGACTCCATTTGCTTAGGCAAACATTTTTTAACAAGAGACCAAATAACTGAATAAAGACATTAAAACAAAAACTTGACAAATAAAATCATTTCTAGTCCTAGTTAAGGTTTTTGGATAATTGCCATGTAATCATTTCTATGTGACTCAGTGATTCAACTACATTTACATGCTTTAAATATGCTTTAAAATTATCTATGAATGTAATCAACAATCAAGTGGAATTTGAAATTAGATATCAGAGTATTTATGCCGTCCTTTGAGCCAGCCTTTTTTTTTTTAGCAACTTTCTTCATGTAGCCGCTTCTATCTGCCAATGTTCCTCCAATGTTCTGTTCCACCTGTTATAGTTCAGCAACTAGATTTCAAACATTTTGGTAATACTAACAATTAACTTTAATTTAATAAATGTCTGAATGTGTGCACCCATGGTTTAGAGATTCATACAGAGAATACTAACCAAGCTCTATTTGTGAATATGAAGCAGTGCTAGTCACACAAAAGGAGATGTACTATATTGCTGATATTGGATAAATAACTGTAACTTGACATAAATCAGCATTGTGTAACATTCTTCAACCAGCTTTCATTTGTTTTATAATTTGGACATATTTCTAAATATTCAAAATAGTCTTTATGTAGAGGATAGTGTTTGGGGGTTTTCTTCATTAAGCCACTTAACACTGACCTTGGAAAAATGCCTCCACTCTTTTCATTGTGTCAGCTAACAAAACATATTTGGTAATAGTAGATATATTTTTATATATTTTTGTTGTGTTGTGTTTTGAGGGGCCACCATGTCTGCTTGCCTTTATGTAAACTGCCACTTCAGTCAAAAAAGGTATCTAAATGAAGGGATTCTGTGTTGTGTCTACACACAGAAAAGTGAGCAAAAAACTGATTTTAAATGATCCATTTCGACATTTTGTAATGAGTAGCCACATAATCTGTTCCAGTTTCTTTAATTGAATCTAAAAATTATGTCTAAGATACACTGTTAACAGATACATATACTCACAGGCACACAGATGTATATACACTTCTATAATATATAATATATTATAATACATAATAGAATATTATAGCCTAATTATGTTTTTATATGTTGTTTGGTGTGGTTTTTAGGGTTGGTTTTTTTTCTTGCATCATTATAGGTTTTCAAGAAAACCGGTACTGTTAGTCAAGGTGAAAACTGTACACTCTCACTTATGACACAGTTACAGATAAAAAAATTTAGATTGCCTCATGGCTAGACATATAAAACTGATTCATAAAGATGTCCCTCCCACCAGTATCTCTCTGCCAAAGCTCACATTGGCATCCAGCTGAATTTCTACTCAAGTGCATTCGAGTAGCAGTCTGGAAAGAATTCACGTCAAAACAAGCTGTTCCTCGGATATAATATGGAGATAAGACAGCCAGTTCTTCTTTTGATTCTGGTAAGGGTTTAGTATTTCAAGCTGCATGTAATATTTTCTTACTTTTTTTGTAATTTTCAATACAAATATTTGAAAAAAAAGTTTTCATCATAAATATCACTATTAACATGAGAATATGATAATTTAATAATTGTGTTTATGGCGATTATGTCTGTCAACATTATACTATTACATAGCCAGTGTTTAAAAATTAAAAATCTGTTAAGAATTTTAAAATAACAATCATAGCTATATGCCTCACATTCACTAACAGAAATGTTTCCAGTGTAATCTTTTGCAGTGTTGGGGAGTCCACAGATCACCTTCACAACTTTTGCTGCGTCAAAAAAGAAACTGGATCATTGCCTCCTTTACTATTGATGAAGATTATCAGGGACCTTTCCCATATTCACTGGGCAAAGTGAGTGTATGCCTTAAAATGTAACGCATTATTATTATGAGATGGTGAAAGGTAATTCCAAAATTCACTGTTGCTTGTCTTATGTTTGATACAGATTGACGTGGAGAAGCACTTTGTTCTTTTTATGATAGAAGGACAAGGTGTCAATGAGGAACCAACACAAGTGTTAGAAATCAATGCATATACAGGAGAAATAAAGGTCCTCCGTTCTGTGGATTATGAGCAATATCAAACTCTTAAGGTAAAAAGAAATATTTAAAAAAATATGTATATATATTATGGAAAGTAAAAGATATGTGTGGAGCGAGGTCTGATTATTTCATCTTTCTTGCCTTTCCATTGCAGCTTAAATTTAAGGCACTTGACAGAAAAAGTTATGCAACAGAGGCAGAGCTCGGGATTCTTATAGACATTCTGGACTCAAATGACAACCCTCCAAAATTTATGTTTGAAAAGTACACTTTCACAATAAAAGAGTCAACATCACAGGGTAATTTTATCATTTGGAAAGAAATGTTATTTAAATTACTAATGTTACTGTGTTTAAATTATCATTTTTGTGACAGTGAATCTAAATAAAGTAATGATTATTTCCTTTTGATACTAACAGGCACTGAAGTGGGTAGAATTCAAGCAATAGATCAGGACATAAGTGAGATGTATAACAAAGTTGACCTTAAAATAGTTTCGGTTGAACCTAAACCTAAAGATCTTGAGTTCTACTTCAAAGAGATCCATGTGACAGGAATTGGGGTCATTTCTTTTAAAGGATGTCTGGACCATGAGGTGAGAGAAATTACTGCTTGATGGGATAATTCCCCCCAAAAACTTTCCATTTTAATCTTTCAACATGAATCTCGACAAATTTTAATAGTACAAGCAAATTTGATATGTTTGACATCTATTTATATTCAAGATGAGCGATGTTTTCTTTTTCCCCTTCAGACTGCTGAGAAATACACCATTATTGTGGAAGCCAAAGACAATGGAAATAAAACACAATCCAGCTCCTGTACCGTCATAATCAATGTAGGAGATGGAAATAACCACCTTCCTGTCATCACACAGCAAACAGTGAGCAGTTACTTATTTCAGTCACAATAATTTATTCAATCAAAATAATTTCCTATTTTACAACTTTATTTTTTGTGACCCAAGGGCCCAAAACAAGTCAAAGAAGGAGAGACAAATTTTCTTGTTTCACGTATACACGTTAATGACGAAGACACCAGAGGAACCCCAGCATGGAGAGCCAAATATACAATCCAAGGAGACACAAACAACAACTTTAGAATAACTACAGATCCTGAGACAAATGATGGATTACTGTATGTGGAAAAGGTATTTTTGTGATTATGTTTACAGAAGACTAAACCTTCTAAAGTCTTTTCAAAACAGTGTCTGTGGGTAAAACCCTGTCACATTTTTGTAATTATCCAACATAAGCTCTTTTTTCGTCTTCAAAAGCTATTATAGAAGAAGGATTCAAACGCATACGAACATTACCTGATGCAGCTGAAGTGAAGCAGAGCAAAGTTACAGAGGTTTTTATTAGAGACGCACCTAAGCATTTTGCAATTTGGAAGAACTTTAAAAAGCTTGAATTTCTTCATTATTGAAATTAGTCTTTCTTGTTGGAAGCCTTTTTTTTTTTTTTTTAAACAAAGCTGTTTCTATCTTCTTTTGCTGCTGGTTCAGTGAACGTGCAGCAGCTGTCGGGTGAGAAAGCCGACATCTCACTGATTCTATTTGTGAATGTGAAGTGCTTCACATTCACACGTCGGGTCCGCACTTTGCATTACGTTTTTACGTCTTTGTGAGGAATCTGTTTACCTGCTCTCATTTACTGTTTTAGTTGTTTAGTGGTTGCTGAAATTGTTTTGTGAGCTTTAACCTAAGATTCTGGCGTTTCTAGCAAAATACATTTAATTTAAAAAAAATGATTCAGGATTATAATGAATCAATATTGCTTTAATAAAGCTAAAATCAATTTTAATTGGAAAATCAATTATCACAAGCCACCCCTATTTGATACAGTAGCAAAGAGTTTTAACCATAGCTATTATTTAAAAAGCCCTAGAACTTATATGAAGCAAAGTTATGCTCTTTTACAGCCTTTGGACTACGAAGATGGTGCTCTGAAGAATATATCTATCACTGTAGAGAATGAGGTCCCCTATTATTCATGCAAAGTGGAAAAGCGCATCACTAGTGGTCTTTGGAAAATAGTTACCACATCTGGTTCCCCTGCTACTGGGTCTGCAATGGGGTTTGTGACTAGAACACGTACATCAAGCCACCAAGTGATTGTAACTGTTGAGGATGTCAATGAGCCTCCAGTTTTTGACAAGACACCCATAGAAACTACAGTCCCTGAGAATGTTAATGCAGGCCAATACCTGGCAACACTCACAGCTAAAGACCCTGATGTCGCCAACAAAAACACATTTAAGTAAGTCTTGACAACTGTACAACTACATATCACTTTAACAAGACAAAAACATACAGCATTACTACATCAGCAGACAATCTGAAAATGTCTGACACAACACATGTGTTTCAGATACGTGATAGGAGACGATCCAGCTGGTTGGATTAACGTGGACCCGGACACTGGAAACATAACCACATCAAAGATTTTGGATCGAGAGTCAAAGTTTGTTAAAGACAACATTTATGTAGTCACAATATGTGCTGTTGACGATGGTAGGAATCGATAATTATTTACATATTTGGTACAGTATTTATTTATTTATGTATTACATTTCTAAACAAGGTGCAATACTTTTTTGCCACCAGGGAAACCACAAATGACAAGCACTGCAACTCTTAGTATCTATCTTAGAGATGAAAATGATCATCCTCCATACCTGGTTGTAAGCACAATTGAAATGTGCCAATCTGATGGACAATCCTTTGCCAACATCACAGCCTTAGACCAAGATGTTGAGCCCTACAGTGGCCCTTTCAACTTCAAGCTCCATGGAGATGTTGAGGGCAAGTGGAAGATTGACCCTGTCGTTGGTAAGCTTTAGAGTCTGTAGCTACTCAACCTTACATAAGTCACAAAAATGACTTGTATTAAATATACTTCTAAGCCTCCTTTATATAAAAGTATAAGTAGTATATACATAGACCGCCACAGTGACTGTTACACATGTGATTATGCACTCATTTTGGACACCTGTGCACAGGTTATTCAGTCAACTTGGTTAAAGAGCCTACAGTTCATTCCGATCACCATGAGCTGTCACTTGAAGTTTCTGACCAACAGGGGAAATCAGCTTTCCACAACCTGTCAGTTACTGTGTGCAGCTGCTTAGACTCAAAAAGCCCAAGCTGTCATGTGAGGACATCTGGCACCACACTAGGAGCAGGAGGAGTGGGAATTGTTTTGTTGGCCATGCTGCTGATTACAGGTTTGACACATGTTTCAAATATTTCCGTGATTATGAATAAAATATGATCAAAATATAATCATAAAAAAACAACACCCCTGTAAGATCTAAGTCTCTCTTAACTTTACTTAACTTTAACTATAATAATGTGCTTTGGAAAAAAGAAAAGACTTTTTCTGGAAAACAATGTAAATGAGTTTTTGATGGGTGTTTTTTCACTTAGATTTATGCATTTATTACTTATTTATTTATGCTTGTTATGATTTTGGAAAACATTTTTTTAAAACTTGTTTTTTTGTTTAAATAAAAGTGACGACAAAATAACAGTGATTTATTTCAGTTGAAGGCTTTTCCTAATGTAATAGAATAATAACTGTAATAAGGATATAGCATGTTTTGTATGTCATGTATTTGTGTGTCGTCTTTATACTCCAGGTTTGCTACTTTTGGCTCTTCTGATGTCCTGCAAGAAACGGATCTTGGAAATCAAAGATGATTTATCTTCTGAACAACAACTAATGAAGTCCAACACTGAGAATCCAGGAACAGACTGTCCAGTAAATACATTTATACAAAATCCTACTCAAATACCCACTCACATAGATATTTGTTGGTTTTTAAATTAAAGTTTACAAAGTGGATTTTGGATTTTCATTTTACCTGACGCTTAAGATGTAATTATCCCTACTTCAGCAATTTTAATTACTGAAAATATATATACATAACTTTTAGTTTTTGGTATAAACATTTAAAACATGATTACTTTGTTAAGGTGGCCACTGTGAATCAGAATGGGAACGAGATGCAAGAAATATGTCAAGTTAAAACTGTGAAAATGAATCCAGTAAGTGCCACAAAATATACATTACTGTAATAACTAGTTTGTAAAGATCATTTTCCATTCATTGTGAGAAATATTTGATTTTTTTTTTCAGGCTTTTCTTCTCAACAATTCGGAAAGCAACTCACTTGAGTATCAAAAAGAAAGCTCAGTGGCTCAACCTTTCATTCGTGGAAGCGTTATGCACATGGTACAGATATTATGATTATTGTTGTTTTATTTTTTATTATTACTAAGTAAATCTGTGATACTTAAACAGGCAGAAGTTACAAATTTTGCTCATTTTAACTTTGCTGTTCATGAAATTTATCAAATATCAAAAGTATTTAAATGCTTGATTTTTCAGTCACTGGGGGGATCAAACAAGCGAATGGGATATCACCAGGGACAATCTCTGAGTAGGGTATGTAATATTTCTTTTCATATTAAAACTTGCTGTTAGTGCCGGACCACCTTTTTCTGTCAGAACTGATTTAATTCTACAAGAAACCAGTATGAAATGATTTGAGATTTGTGACATGGTGCCTCAATTCACTGGAAGCAGCCATCCAAGTTTTGGCACACTATGGTCATAAAGGCATGGATGTGGTGAGCAGTAATACTGAGGTAGGCTGTGGCATTTAAATGATGTTGAGTTTGTCCTAAGGGGTCCAGAGTATACCAAGAAAATATCCCCCATACCATTACATTACCACCACCTGATTGAATTATTTCTACAAAGATGGATGAATCTGTGTGTCTCCATATTTTACAAAAGAAGCCGAGACATCCAATGTCCACGCCACCATCATTAGCATATATATAATGCATATATTATTCAAGTAGCGTAATATATGCTACTTGCTTTTGCTTTTGTAATGTGTTCTTCTTGAATCCCTCGCTCTTTTATTTTTTTATTTTAAACGCAGAAACAAACATTATTTCAGTATGATAGACTTGGATGACAAATGGAAGCAAATTAAAATGATTTCAACCATGAAATGCTGTCATGCTTTGACATTTGTTTGTTTGGCTGGTTTCTTTTCAGCTGACAGATGAAGCTGTACACGGAGCATCACAAACCGGGTCAATAATTTCAGCTTTCCAAAGGGAAAGCTCAATGGCACAAGGTTTTACTCGTGGAAGCTTTATGCGCACGGTACAGAGATTATTGTACTTACTCTTGTTATCATTGAGTACATGTGTCAGATTTAAAGAGTCAGGTGTTAAGAATTATGCTGAGTAATGACATTTTGTTCATTCAATTCTGTTAAGTTTCAAATGTCTTAACTGTTTAAATGCTTGATTTTTTTTCAGTCACTGGGAGCATTGTCAAACAACACAATGGCACATCAGCAGGTTCAATCTAAGCATTGGGTAAAGCAAAATGTTCCACAGTTTTGTCATTAATGATAAATTACAAATTCTTACCTTAATTTTAAAAAAGAAAATTCATACAACTTCCTGTTTCTTATTTTTAAGATTTATATGGGACTAGAACACCGAAACAGGGTACTAAATGAGGTAATACCAAAAAGGATAAATACTCTCCAGGAACAAGGGAAGGAACTTGGCGATTACATACCTCGTGTATATAAAGAGGAGGGAGACACAGAGCACAACTTTGAGCTTGATGCAATCTCCATTGCTGATGTTTCCTTTGACCTTGAAATGGATCTGTGTGACAAGTTCACCACTCTGGCCTCAGTCTGCATGCCTATTGATATCACCACAGTACAGAAAATCCAAACAGCAACTCTTGTCCAAGAGGAAAGCCATGAACTAAACTGGCAGAAACTCAAATTGAATGAGGTTTACATTTCATGATAAAGTCACTGTACCTCAAATATAAGGTACAATATGAAAAGTCATTATTCAGTTGTCTAGGAGCATGGTATGGTAAGATTCATTGTCATGTCATAGTGTTTACATTAAAGACTGGGTAATGCAAAAACTTCACTTTAAGCAGAAAAGTGAATATGGTATGTATCCAATGTTCTTATTTGCACTCTGGGAAACATAAGATCAATCGTAGTAACAGGGTATTGCGTTCTACTTTACTTTGGGTAATCTTGAGCTTTTGTTCTCAACAGTTTTTTTTAAGGTCACTGTTTTATCTTTTTCTATTGCGACATAATATATTTCGAGCGTGTCATCTGTTTTCTCTGTCCATTAGAGGTTGTCAGGCATTAAAAAAAAAACAGAGTTAAGCTTGAATGCATGAATCTTAAAGGCATGCAGGTGTGTCTTGTGCAAATAAAAGCTTTCTCCAGAATACACGATGATTGCCGCTGTGATGTAATTCCACAGTATTTCCATTTTGCCTCGGCAAGCTTGTCAAACTCGTTCTCATTTTGTTGTTTAGACTCCAGGTAATCAAAAGGTTCTGGTGTGTGTGTGCTCTCGGGTATCTGTGGTTGTATGGGTGTGTTCATGTTTGTACATGCACGACAGTAAGTCTGCTAACTGCTTTGGTGAGGAGGATGGTCAGCCTTATTCGACTTATTCTGGGTGCATCTAATAAACTAGTTAATATTCTGCTAAGGATGATTGTAACCATGTTATATGTGCATCAAATGTTTGTACAGTGGTAATAATAATAAACGGTGTTTATCTGAACCTCTCAAACAAGATTCTATCAAAGACGGATCATGTTTATCAGTCTACTTCTTGTGAAACACTGACTCCTTGTGGTTATACAAAGAAATTAACATTATTTGTATCGAAAACTAGTTATATTAAGCCATATCCATTCAGTAAAAATAATTCTGAACCCTCATACTAGCAAAGATAATGTTAGGAAGTGCAGTAAAATGATTTATAACATAAATCTAGTTATTTTCTAATGACTTGCTCACATTTTATAAATGTCTAAATCTGTCAGAAGATTCTGCACAAGCTTGGCTGAATTCTTTTTTTTTTTTTTTTTTTTAAATGGCTTTTTTTTTTTTTTTTTTATCAT
>VUQR01025862.1:0-13024 GCA_015108515.1 Hemichromis elongatus | reverse complement strand
AAATAATCAGCAGCTTGTTTTGATTTAAATATTTATTTCCCATAACAAGACTGTAGGCTACGGCATTCGTTATGTCGCTATGTCTCTTAGCTTTTTGGTCATATGGTAAGCCGCTGGAGAAAGCCAACCCAACTTCGCAGGGCTGTTTTCCATGATGAATTAGCACTTGCAGTCAGAGATTGAGCGTGCTCCAGTGGGTGGCACTGCTTCAGCTGATCAAAAAGGTTTGTTGTATTTCCAGACTTTGTGGGAACATGCTTTCGGCACAATTTACAGTGCGCGCTGCTCTGTTTTTTGTCAGACTTCAAATAGCCGAAATACCTCCACACTACTTCTCTGGCCCTCAACAATGTCTCCAACGCTGGAGCCGTCATCTGTGTTCTCTTCGGTAACCTGGTCAGCCAAGCTCTCGGCTGGTTTTTCTCTAGTCAGCTCGGCACGGTCGCTGGCTGCTTCCCAAACAAATACACATGTGCCGCTTGGCACTTGTGCTGTATGTAACAAGTCATGTGATGTGACGCTGCAGCTGTGATTGGTTCAGCTCTGCACTACTTAATTCGGATTGGCTGTTCTTATGTTTTTTGAAGAGAGGAAGAGAGAGAGATGAGATCTATCGCAATAGTTTCATTTCTCTATCGAGAAAAAGTTATATCGCGATACATATCGTTATCGTTCTATTGCCCAGCTCTGTGTACAGTTAAGTCATTTCTGTGGATCATGTACTGTCACCCTTCTTACCTTGGCGGCACTGATTTGCTCTTTCCTGAACCGCTCGAGCGGCAAAATTAACACATCATTGGCATTCTCGATCTAGGGGGCAGATTTACACACACAAAAAAAATCCATGTTACAAACACGCCAGTATAAATCAGGTGTTTTACATCATCTTAATATTTGTATTATTTTAACACAGCTACCAATCATTTTCTGGAGAGCAGTGTTTCTGTGGTTATTAAAAAAAAACAAAAAACTTCATTCTCATTAAGAATAACCTATAACAATGTAGACAATACAGCTAGTTAGGTCACTCACCATCCGCGTCCTTTCATCCTCCAGGTTCTGTAAAACTGCTGCAAACTCCTGAAGTGACTTGGCTAAGGACAGTCATGATGTTAGATGGGATGAACATGAAAGAGACAAAAGAGATCATTGAAAATAGATAAAGAGGCAGAAAGGCAAAGCACAGCTATTTTTAATGCTGATGATGAGTGAGACAGAAAAAAAATGCAAGGAAAAAGCATCAGAGAGAATACAGCTATCGGGAAGTAAAGAGGGTAAAGGTGCTTTGTTTCTGCATCAGTACCACTTATTTAGAGGTTTCCAAATGTTTCTCAACTCATGACATAGCAGAGAAATTAAGTGGAAATGAAACCGCAACTTAAAAGGTTTGTTTCTATGGTGCTTTAACAGTCAGCATGGATCGGTGCTCAGTTCCCCCGATCACTGGCAAGAGAGCCACAGCTGCATTGTTTAGGTCAGAGTTTCCACTTCAATTGCCTCTTATCCTGTCCAATGCTTCACACACACGAACATGCAGACTTGTTCTTCAGGCACACTGAGTGCACCTCAAGTAATTGAAGAGTGTGCATACTGAACATGCGTTCTTTATGCACGCGCATGCAGAAATCGCATGCGCATTGTGATAATCAGTTCCACAGTTATCCATTTTATCCTTCTTAACATCAAACTTAATGTTTCTGGACTTTGAGGTGCTAATTCTCATCCCTGCTGCTTCACATTTAGCTGCAAATCTCCCAACTACAAGCTGGAGGTCATCATTCAGTGAAGCCAACAGAACCACATCATCTGCAAAAAGCAGAGATGAGATCCAGGGACCACAGAATCTGATACCTTCCACCCCTGGGCTACAAATTCAGTCCATAAAAATTATAACAAAAATCTATGACGGATTAAAGTCCTGGTGGCGTATGATACCTGCCAGGAACATGTCTGACTTTTTGAGACAATGCAGACAATGTATTTTCTACAAATAAGTCCCGGTGCCTTAAAAATAGTACGAAATTGTAACGCGGCTCATATTGTGCAATCAAAGCTTGATGATCAATCTAAACCCTTAAATGTTGACACATTGAAGTAAATCAGTACCTACTGTTTTTATCACATTGTTCTAAGAGGACTTATTATAGCATCAGACAGATAAAGATGGGTTTTGACACGAGTATCGCCATGAATAGCCTAACAACAACAGTGCAGCAATCCAGCTGAGCACCAAGCTGTTCAGGAAAGATAGCCAGCGATAGTGAAACAACAGTAGGGTGGTAGGTCAGAATCGGGGCAGCAGAGAGCTGCAGACTGCACACACACACAGAGGGTGTGGTGACTGCAAAGACTCTCACACAGCAGGCTGTTTGAGCAGAAACAGCCCAGATGAGTTCATGGAACTCATATTTTACACGCCAATATCACAAAAATGTGTGTAATAGTACGCTCCGTGTAATGACATTTTATTTTATGAAATAACTACAATGTTTACAACAATCAAAAATAATGAAATAATACCAAAAAGGGATGCAAAATTGTACATTTATTCCCTTTTTTGCAGTGTTACTATTAGACTCTCCACCAGCTTCAATTTTATTTGGACTATTTTAAGCCACAAGTCAGAGGATGGATCAAAAGCTTAACATTATATTTGTTTTCAAAATGTGCCAGTAGTTTTATTAATAACAGAATAAGCTTTGAGATTTAAAAAAAAAAAAAAACCTAATCTGAGACTCATCAGTTTCCTGTACGGCAGCACTGAAATAAAAAAAAAAGCCGACCTTGAAGTCAGCGCTGATGTGGCTATTCTATTTTAGTGACTAGACATGATACAACATCGTCTGATGTCTATTTAGAGGCTTTCCTCTTCCACGCTGAATGTATTGGATTTCACATCCGCACACTCACCTATGCATATCTCATCATCCGTCTCAGCATCTCCAATGCACTGGAATTTAAAGTCATTGAGAGAGTCAGCAAACTTCCTCTTCGCTGTCGACAGACCTGAGAGAGCAGAAAGCAAAAAAATAAGAACGTTAAGATCATATTTTATGTTCGTCCAACTCACTTTAAGTGAGCTTGTAATAATGTAATAGCAGACTCTACAGAAAGCATATAAATCGGAGTTCTAGCAAACTTGGTACTAAATAATGTGATACGATTATGGACGAGAGTACCTATTTTGTCCTGATTATGCTTTTAATGCAGGTGCTGAAAGTGAGAGTGAGTGGAAAGGCTGACAATACGAGTGGGTCCCCTGTGGCGTCAGTGATGGAGGTTGACAGCTCGTATATTTGTGTGTGTGCACATGCGTGTTCGTGCTGAAAAGTGCAAAAAAAAAAAAGTTCCATTCCACTTAAGTCACATTAGCCAGAGGAACTGAAAAGCCTTAGACAGCTGGATGCCTTTCAAATAATACATGAGGCGCTAAGAGCTCCTAGGAGACAGACACTCACGGCGAGCTTGGCTTCCCTTGCATTTAAACTCAACGCAGGGTCACCTTCGCTACAACGTTTCCTGTTGCTTGACTGGCTTAGGTCAGCAACATTCAAAGGATCCCGATGAAATAGTGGAAGGATGAAGAGGAAGACCCACAAAAAAGAAACAGACTTTACATAACTTTCTTCTAAATCACATGCTGTAGAACAGCACCCTGCAACAAGCGCTTGCTTGCCATTCTGACACTGACCCTGAAGGAACGGATTCAAATAATTATCATTTTATACTGAACAAACTGTTCTTTTACTTTAACGCTCAAAAAAGGAAAAGAAAAACTTATGCATGATGCGGTCAGCTTCGGCAGGGAAACCCACATCGATAGGGAGGAGGAAAAAATTCATACAAAAGCTACACAAGCAAATATGTATTTGGGGTATTTTGTAAAATAAAGATAGAAATTATAATTAAATCTGGGCAAGGAAGGAAGGGGGGAAAAAAAAAAAACACAAGAGGAGAGATCAAGAGTCTCATGAAAATGCACATGGGAGTCAGGGAAAGGACAGCGAGCGTAGACAGAAGAAAGACAGAGAGTAATTGGCCATGTTCAAGTAAATACCACTGGTCCTCCGTGTAGATCAGTGCAGTTTGCCAGTCACAGAAATGAAACGCAGGCCCAGCAGCTCCTCTTAAATGTGCTGCCAGAGAAACGTGCACGCTGGCACAGAGAAACGCACACAGACCACTTTCTCTCTTAGGACTGACTCAAAAAAGCATTGTAGGATGTCAGCGATCAGTGACTCACAGTGGCCCTGTGTCATCAAAATAACTAAAGTATGACCAAAATGAGACCACACTCCAAACTTGAAGGATAAACTGCGGTTTTACGGTGCCAGTCAGTGTCCAGTATTTAAAAAAAAACAAAAAAACACTGTACTTTCACAGTATTTCTCCCAAATCCCCATATTTTGCTGCAATTACATAACAGAAATCCTCTGACATATTTGAATGAAATTAAATATATAATAATGTTTAAAGGTACACGTGTATATACTGACGCAAATACGTTTTTCCCAATACAGAATATAGATATTACTTTTACTCCAATGAAAATGTTACCCATTGTGTCATCCTGTTGATGAATTTACAGCATAA
Organism: Hemichromis elongatus; assembly: GCA_015108515.1. Taxonomy (NCBI): domain Eukaryota; kingdom Metazoa; phylum Chordata; class Actinopteri; order Cichliformes; family Cichlidae; genus Hemichromis; species Hemichromis elongatus. The sequence goes on along the minus strand of VUQR01025862.1, from coordinate 8,431 downwards.
ATAACTACTTGCCAACAATTATTAGAAGCAACCATAATGTAGAAGAACCTTTTCTTCAGTCGTTTTGAAAGGCAGCAGGTCTCAGCTCTTAAACGTTTCAGGGTGTTTTTAGGTTTAATCGATTAAACATGCTGTTTTCAGGCTTTATAATCGCTGCCATTACATATTGGCAAATGAGGCTGCACTGAGTGATCTCAGGTATCTATGAGCCAAATCTTAGGTAACTGAGCTGCCTGCTTTCTATCACACATTTTGGTAAATTTTAGTTTCTAAAGCTACTTATTTGTTTTGTGTAGTAGCATGGGTGATTTATTTTCAGCACGGGTGGCCTCAGCGGCAATCACATCCAGCCCTGGCAACAGTGATATCGCATCCACTGAGCTGTATAAAACCATATCTCTCTCTACACTCTCATTCTTACGTCGCCGCTCTCTTATTTTTGACCCCTGCCTTCCTTTCCGTCTCCTTTTTGAACGTGTCTTTTTTCCCCCTCCTTTATTCCCACTGACAGTTCTTCTCAGCACCCTGTGAGTGAAACGTGCCCATCGTTGATTTCTCCGCTCAAGTCAAAACTAGCCACAAACCAAACAAACGCATTCAGTGCCCCTTTCTGATTTTGCATATTTAAACACTGACATAATTCAGATGATTAAACAAATTCTAACAATAAACAACCTGAAGCAAGATAACCTGAATATAAACAAAATCCAGCTTTTAAAATGGTGATTTTGAATTTTTTTAAAGGGAAAAAAAAGCTATCCAAACCTTCCCGACCCTATGAAAAAAAAAAAAAGTATGTCACTTGATAAGTATGTCACTTGAGCAATTCTTGAGCAACTGAGAAATTTAAAGCCAACAGAAAAAATCAGCAGTTTCCATCCAGGGGAAGAACTGGAAGCCCATAAAAGGAACATTTTTTTTAAAAACACAACACAACATCAAGTTTTATTACTTCTAGAAATCTTATTTTCATCTCATGAAAACCCCAAGCATGTCTACAAATACATTTCAAAAATTATTCATTATACAGCCAGCGTGTAGCACACTAGATAAAGTAGGCAACTTATATGCTGCAAGGCTATTGCAGAGGCCTGAGTTCAAATCTGCAGGTCTTCCCTGGTCTTTCTCCCAGCTATTGTGCTATTGAAATAAAAAAGTAATATTACTAGCCTTAAGAAGAACTCCTTGGAGAAATCTTATCTCCTAGATAAGATATTTTAGGTTATCTAAGAGAAAAATGAAATGGATACTATGTTTGTTACTTGTAACAAACTATCACCATTAAGATGGGACTATGTGAAACTAATTGCCTTCTTTTTCATTACATTTGAAACAACATCACAGCACTTTTGGATGGAAGTTTTTGCATCAAATGTGACGGAAAGATAAAAATTAAACTGCGAAATTCTGTTTAATCTACTTTCCCTTGGAGAGTGTCTTACTCTACATTTTGGCAAACAGTGTAAGGTAACACTTTTTTCTCTGGCTCATAAATACAGAAACGCATCAGGTGTGGACCAGCGCTCCCTATAGTCAGCATTTTTGGCAGCAATGACACAACAGGACACACATATGTGTTCACACATTTATGCACACGCACACACATGTGTCAGCCCCATGCAGGGCTCTCGGCTTATATGAACCATGTTTTCGAATCAAAACCACATTGTTGGCTGATGTGATTCTGTAAAATCTTGCCAACACAAAGGAATTACTATAAAACAAAAAAAACAAAAAAAAGAATCACACACCACAACAAGTACATTGTCCAGAAATCTTTAGGAAAAGGGAAAGTCTACTTACAGAAGTAGCAAGAAGTGATGCTTGCCATTTATGACATCAGATTTAATGCGGCAAGACACGTGTTCAAGCCCCAGGTTAAGAGAAAGGTTGTAACTGGCTGACAAGCTGAGCTATGACGCGCATTACCGAAGAGACCAATTTCTGGCTAGGTACTAAAAAGGAAAGGTCAAAGAAGATGGTTTTGTATAACTTAAGTAAAGTGAACCATTAACATGATAGCAGACTGTGTGCTTCAAATTTTGCTGGATACTTGGAGCTACTTTTAACCACCAAGCAGAACCAAACCACATGTTTGCCACTACAGCACTGTCCCAGTATTGTTATTAGTGCATAGGTCAGCTGTTAACGTGATAAAAATCTTAAAATTCTAGGACAAAATATGTAAACCATTTCAAATATGAAGTATCAGATTAGAAGCTAAAATAAAAACACACTTTTGGATGTGTTGATGATGCTCTGCCGTCAGTATGTGTGTATTTGTATGTGCGCGCCTGGATGTCTGTGCCCAGGCAGGAAGGACAGCAAAGGACAAGGACAGCTTAAAATAGATGACCCTGTTGACTCTTGCCTCTCTGTACTCTCCGTCTTTTCTCTCACACTCACGGGACGAAATTCCTGCCATGCTTCGCTCCTTTAATTCTGAGCTCAGGACACCAATGAAAAACAGACGCACGAATGAAAAGTACTAAGATGGCGGCATGGACCAATGGACAAACACCCTGCTGCAAGAGAACTCCACAAGGACAGTGATGAACATGATAAAGACATGGCCTCCAAACTCCACCCATCTATCAATCGAGCTCTTCTGCAGGAATATTACGGTGCTGCCAAAGCAGCCTTGATATTTAGTAGCCAAGGGTTCCTCTCAGCTGGGGCATGCCTGAACTTCCTCACCTAAGATACAATCTCATTAGAAGCACTTCTGTTTGGAGGAGTACTCCGAACCCTAATCTTACCCCTAGCTTACCCTTAATCTATAATTAGGGGTAAGCTAAGACACACTTTTCTTTCAGGCACTAATCTGAGCTTTCGTGAACAAATGTAAAAAGAAAATTTGGGAAGGCAGCCATACAAATGTAAACACTCCCAGCTCAATTTCCACTTTTTTTTAAACCTCCTCTGAAGCAGTTACTTTGTCCCCAACATAAAACTCTCTTCTCATCTCAAGTCCATGGCCTTGAACTTGAAGGTTCTAATTTTCTAATGGGCTGATTGCAATCAACATGGCTGATTTAATATATTAGCGCACAGCTAACCATCAGTTTTGGCTGGTTCGACATAAACCCAGCAGCGCATTTATGTTCCCATTTTGTTCGTAATTAGGTAATTATTGCAGTATTTTGAATTTTATTTCCAGTTTAGAAAATCTCTTAGAGATTCTTAGACCATATAAGTCATCACACAACAAGACTATTTATTTTATTTAAGGCATAAATAGGCTTGGTAATAAAAAAGTTTAAACTTTGATTGATGGAGTATTGTGAGTTTATCCACTGATGAATACAGTACAATAGGGATGCACCGATACCAGTATATGGTATCGGCCTCGATACCACATTTTCTAAAGTACTCGTACTCGTTAAAAGTGCCCCGATACCGGGGACCGATACCACGGTCTGAGAAATGTCTATGTTTGAGTGGCGTGTAAGGGGTTAATCGCAGGTGCCGAGTGACATGTCAGCCGTGTGGAACTATTTCAAAGTGAATGAAGACGACAAAACAAAGGCAGACTGCAAATTGTTCTCAGCGAAATTGTCCAGAGGAGGCTCAAAAGGTAGCGCATTTAACACAAGTAATTTAATCAAGCACCTAAAATCCCAACACGACAACGAGTACAAAGAGTTTACCCACACTTCATGTTTTATTAAGTACTCGGTATCGGTGAGTACTGAAATGCAAGTACTCGTACTCATTTTCCAAAAAAGTGGTATCGGTGCCTCCCTACAGTACAATGTGAGGATTTACTTTTTCTGCATCTGCCGTGAAAAAGAGTCAGAAAAATCCTCTCAGTGCTCCTTTTTAACAATGGTATTTATAGGAAAATTACTTGGATACTGCTGAAATGTTGCATCTTACTTTAAAAAAAGACAGAAACACACACAGAGCACTGTAAGCTACACAAAAAGCATCTGTAATTAACCACAACCATGCAGCAGCACTACAACGACTGCTATGTGTGTGTCACAAACACACACATACACGGTCAAAAGAATGGGCCTGTGTGATATCAACAGGATATCCAACAGTAGCTTGAACTCTACAGAAGCTTTGTTCCATGAGCATGTGAATAGAAACTTTATTCATCAAGTAGGACAAGTGCGTGCGCACACACAAAGACACACACACACACAGACACACACTATTCATCTGTGGAGACAAAGACAGATTTCAGTCTCCTCATCTAATTCTTTACATGACCCAGCAGCCAAGCAAGGAGAGGAACTGATGGACTCAATTACAGTGGATGGAATGTAAAAATCACCACACAGTGTACGAGGCACAGTATGGGAGTTTACTTTGGGACACATATTTTTATGATATTAATTGCAGTACATATGTTGCTTCAGTTTATACATGTAAGTCCGTTTAATTAAAGTGTTGTTCATAAGGGCTGACTGACAACTCTGTTTGACAGGAATTTTAAGCAAATGAACTCTTCACAGTCTGATATGGAGGTCAAATTAAATTCTCCAACCATTTAATTCAAATTTTCTCTGTTTAAACACTGATACAGTAAGACTCTAGTAACACAGGCTTATGGGACCAGTTAGCTAGTAACCCCCTGCTTTTCCCTCTCTCACTAGGCAAAAAGTGTCCATGCCTCAACTAGTTAGCTAGTGGTTGTTGGAGTTTGCTGAATGTCACAACATGTAATTGGTCTCAAAGAAGGTGCTGCACCAAAAACCTGCTTCTGATTGCTTTAGTCACGAGCAGTTCTTTCCAATCACCTATAGTTTTCAACTTTGGAAGATCCCAATTTGTCTATGAACATTCACTAGCTAACCACTGTGCATTAGTGAAACCTGGAAAGACTGCAAACCAGACTTGCATCAGTGGGTCTTTGGCAATCTATTTCACAGTGACTAACAGCGACCTCAAGCAACTGCTCACAACCAGTCAGGAAATACTGTTTTTACTCTTGTAGTCAGGGCACCAGTATACCCTCCTCATCAGTCATTTTGCACACGGCCACAACATCATGATGCAGTCACTTGTATTTGTATTGTACACCATTAAACTGCAGGAACCAGTTGCAGTATTCTCATTAAAGATAGGTGTCGCCACTGAGACAATATCCCTACATCCTGTCTGATATAGAAACACAAGTCATCAAAACTGGAAACAAACTTTGCCAAGTATTTGTTCCACAGTCATAAGTCTTTTCAGACTTTTACATCTCCTTCTGCACATCTGTATATCTCTGAGCTTCTGTAGGGGAATACCATTAAAAAGGCAGTAAAAACCAACATTATCACATATTTGTATCTTTCCATTTACATATCCAAAGAATAATCTAAGCTGGCTACTAAATATTAACTGCCAAAATTGCTTTCAAATACATATAACTGCATATTTTTTTAGCGAAATCTCTCTTAAAGATAAAAAAAAAAATCTGTTTAAAAAGGCACACACTTGGTTCTCACTTCTCCTTTGTTTAGCAAATAGAGAGTTCCTCATACATAATCATTATACTGAAGGCAAGATTTAAGTTTTGGGTAGGTTTAGGTCAGTTGTCATTTGGGAAGTAGTCATTAGAGTTAGTGCTAAAGTACATCTCTAGGAAATGAATAGAAGTCAATGTAAAGTCCTCTCCAGTGTTGCTTAGCTTTTAAGTTAATATAATTGTTACCCTTTGACTGCCTGTCGAATTACACCTCAAAAAAGCACATCTAAAGATGCCTGCAATGAGTAAACATCATCGAGCTGAGCATGAACATCTGTATATGGGCAGGCTTTCCTGTTGGACGCAGCACACAAGGTCAAATTGAAGTGTAGTGGAGAGGAAGCACTACTTTCACAGCAACAACAGGCCACAGAAGCAGGGAAAGTGTGAGAGCGTAAAAAGGCAAGGAAGTGGAGATGGCTTTTTACTGGCGTTACCATGGTGAGTGGAGGTTGGGGGGAAGCAAGGTTCACAGGTCACTTTGTGTCCGTCCACTTAGCTCAGCCAGCTTTACTGGAAGCTAACTGGGTAGGGTGCTCATTGTCGCACAACATAGCTCATCGCTATCATTTTGAAGCATTTTTAGATGATTAAGGTCAAATCTGGCCATGAGCGTAGATCCTGTTACACATCCACATTTCATATCCGTCATCTGCTTGTAATACAACCCACCATCACAGCTGGGGGACAACAGGAAGAAAGCCCACTGCTGTCTACCAGTATTAAGTCCATACCATATAATACCTTGCAATGCATTCCCTTTGGACTGTGCAGAATGGGTTGATGTTTAGAAGTTAAATTATGGTGGAATCAAATTCAGCCTCTTCAGTGATTAAAATATTGCAGCATGAGTGATGGTAATTTGTGTTTTGCGTGAAAAGCAGGATGAGTGTAAGATCAAAAAATTCGAGTTTAGAGCTTAGTTACGGCACGAGAGAAAGTTTGACTTGGATGCAACGACAATAACGTCACCTCAGAGATCGAAAGAAAGAGTCAGAGATTGGCAGAGAAATAAGGAGAAAGAGAGGAAAAAAAGCTCAGAGTTATATTTTATATCATTTACTTCCTAAGTCCGGCCTGGCTGTCTTTACAGTAAGTATGTCATCACGACAAGCTGCTGCCAAGACGCATGAAACAACCGCCAGTCTGTAGCTTGACTCTTTATGCAAACATCCCCACAGATGCAGGAGACCCATGCATAGTCTGCTTATACAGTCTACATGAATGCAAGCACACATGCACATATAGGTTACAAAAAATGCTGTATACAGCAATAAAACTAAAGGTCTAGAGTCAGGCTGGTTGGTATTCTTTCTGCTTAAGTTGTGTAACATGGACTGTGGGTCATTTTATTGTTAATATGCATGTATAGCTTCTTAGTCACACTAGTATGGGTGAAAAATGTCCTATAATGGCTAAGCTAAGGCGATGGCTAAGATGCTTATAGTCAAAAGTAGTCTAACAATCTGCTTCAACAGACACATTTGCCCCTCTTATAATTTGTAACGGTATCTGCCGTGAAAAAGCTGTCTTGCTAGTATCCATCCAATAGCTGCCAATAACTGAAGGGGGAATATCTGAACATCTGTATAAATTTCATGGATCAGAATTTTGAGATATTTCAATGTAGAGTCAGAGTAGTCTACTGAAATGCCTGATACCATTCAACAAGAAAGCATTAAATGGCAATCACTGATAAAATAAAGAAAAATGCCATAAAACACAGAAAGTAGAGCTAAAGTAGTTTGTTCAATCAAGAATTATTTCATTATTTTCAAAATTTATATAAGAAACGGGCTGCACCCTATCAGCACAGATTTGGGGATATGTCTATTTTTATTATACGAGAACTTAATTTTGTATTATTTGCAAATTATACAAATGTATTTATGGAGACACCATGTTTCATATTAAAAAACATCTATCAATTTTTATTTTACAAACATACTGTAGGGAGTCTTGTGAAAACCATTTTTACAGGACTCCCAACAGTTTTGCAAAAACCTAAGTACACTCTTGCTGCTTCCACTGGGGAGGGTAAGTAGCAGCCAGGCACTGTAACTCATTGATTAATTACTTACCTAACTGATCATCAGCAAGTGTGACCACATTTATAAAAGTAGATGTTTTGGTAGTTTGCAGATCAAGAGCATTCAGCTGCGTGTTAAAACAATACCACAGACTGGACATCATGGCTCAAAGAGTTTGCATCTCAGACTCCAGAGGCCTCAGTTAGCATGTAGCATGTTAAAGTTAATGACAGTACATGTACAGCACAGATGTTTGGCCATAATACACAGTTTAGTTCAAATCAAACACATCACATCAACACAAACACCTCACACAGACTCATGCACCCTTTAACCACCTTTATCCTGTTGTTATAAAACTTCAAGTCCTATGGGTGGTAATCATTTGAATCAGACTGAAACCGAGTCCAGCATGAACTAGGGCTGGGCCATATTGTTCCGTATACAGTTTTACCGGTACAATGTTAGGAAACGATAAGAAAACAAAATATCGCGATAGAATATGGGTAAAACGCATGTGCGCAGTGCCTTTGTTTACATACGCACATAGCGAAAAAAGCATGGCGGCGACAGAGAATGAGAAAGGCAAAAGTGGATCGTTGAATCAAACAGATGAACCTAAATTGGTTTGTAAAGATTGTTTAACTTCAGTGATGTGGAACTGGTTTGGTTTTTGTCCTTCAAAACACACCAAAGCACATTTTTTAGTAGAACATGCAAGCGGGGCGTAGTTATTACCGTATTTTCCGTACTATAAGGCGCTCTTAAAAGCCTTTGTACCCTACTTTTTCACATGACAAACATCTATTGACCTTTAAATTTTTTTATTTTAACTTTTTAAATAACATGAAATGATTCTTTGTATTATATTGGGATCTGTCAGAGGAAGAATGAGGTTTCAGATACGACACAGTAATGTACTGACCCCATTGCT
>VUQR01025861.1:0-11323 GCA_015108515.1 Hemichromis elongatus | reverse complement strand
TATATCCAAATAATTACATTTCTTAACGCATAACTCATTTTGTAACTGATCTTTCTGAAGTGAAAACAGTCTGTCCATCTTCTCCCTGCTCTCTCCTCTCCTCAGCCTCTCTTTGCTGCCTCATGTCCTCTCTGAGGTCTAGCAGCTCATCATCCCTGTCTCTTTTCCTCTTTCTCTCTGTTGCGAAGGCTGACTCACTTCCTCATCGCTGTCGTTTTGGTCACCCACTGCTGCGCTTGGCCCTCGAGTGTCCTCAGGGAGAGAGGACATTAGGACAGGAGGCCTAATGGACGGTCTCTGTCCTATCACCTCATCTATGAGGGCAAACCAGGGCCAAGTAGCAGCAGAGGGCTTCCCACTGACTCCCTCTCCTGACCCTGGATACTTGCAATCCTAAAAGCAGAGGTAATCAAAAATGACAGTAGACAAATAAAAACAACACAACCACTCTTAGTGATTGCATATTTATTCACTGGTTTTCTTAACCCTCATGTAACCCTGTGACCATTTTCTGCCACTAGCTTGTTTTAATTTCAAGCCATTTCCCCTGTGTTGAATGGAATATAGCCAAATTTGCCAAAGGATATTAATTTGTTTCAAATTTTAAAACTTTGGTCTGAGTTTCTTAAACTAGCTTAAAATGGTTAAACAACAAAACAAACAAACAAACAAACTCACATTTACCGCTGTTTTCTGCCCCATTGACAACCAACATAAATGCTATTTTTCTGTAAACATTTATTATAACAACAATGAATGCATTCCTTTACATAAGGATTTCATCTTACGCCACTGGATTTAAATTTGTATTTTTTTTTATTTTTCTAGCAGGTGGCGCCATTTTTCCACATTTAAAGCATTCATCAAAATTCCACGTGTTAAATGCGCCCCCGCAAAATATAATAATGGATCAAAATCAATGTTGGTGCAAATCTTCTACCCATGTAAAAGCCTGATTATCATAACAATCAAATATTACTTGAAATGTATTTTATGGAAAATATTTAGGTTTTTGTTTTTTTCTGTTAAAAGGTGCACTTATGTAAAGAAACTGGGATTTTAAGAGTTAAAACCCCCGAAATATAATTAAAACTTTATATGAATATTTTAGGCAGAAGTAGTTTTAAAAGACTGACTCATTTAAAGTGGAAAAAATATTAATATATAACCTTTTTATAGCACTTTTTGGGGCGTGGCCGTTTTGTGGCTTTAGGGTCACAAGTGTGAGTTTTTTAAAGGAGGACATAAGGGTTAAGAATTATCTTCTTGAAAACACACATACATACTTTGTATTTCTTTTTAAGTTAGCCTATGTTCGTTCTTCCATCTTCTTCAGAATTGTCCTGATCACACACAACAAATAAAAGAAGAGAGAAAACCACAGCAACTATGTTAATCCCTAAATCCAAAAGTTTTCACAGCAGAACACCAGAGGAACACCGTCTGGACATCACAGCTTCTGTACAGCATGAGGGTTAATAAAACCGTACTCATATGAATATGATGTGTAAATTGTTTTATTCTTGTACCTCCATGTCACACCGGCCTAATTCTTCACCCCATTGAAGAGGTAATCATTTTTCTCCTGTAATTTTAATAAACGTAGCCATTTGGTCTTTGTTCCCTACAATAAATCACCAAAAGATTAATTTGCAAAAATCACCACCATACAAGCCAGTTTACCCTTATTTTAATTAAAAATAACATGTCTATACAGATGCCCGTAGCTTAACAAAACAACTGCTATAAAAATTTAACTTTTGTACCACCAGATTTCCATATACTTACATTTGAAAGTGATTTCCCCTCCCGCTTCAAACATTATCAATCCTGGGATATTGTAGGACACGAAGGATACACCGGACCATCCTTCAAATTCGGGGGAAAAGTAAGGCGCATTTGTCGCCACATTTGGTGTACACTTTGAATTCGGACACCCTTCTTTGCCTCGCTGTGACGTCCTTACCTCCAAATACGGCATTTGAAGCATCCTTCCCCTGAATTCGGACACAGCCTGTGTGTTTTCGCTCAGTCTACATCAGGTCGTCTGTTTTGCTTCCCTCTACGGCACATCAGAATCAGATTCAAGTCCTTTTCATGATCCTCTGCAGGGCATGTTCATGTTTTGAGTTCATGTTTTTTGTTTCATACTAGGGCTGGGTTTTGATAATCGAATTTCCAATTAAAATCGATGCTAGCTTGAATAACATGATATCAATACACTAAAATCCTGAATCAATTTTTAAATATAAATTTATTTTGCCCAAAACTCTAGAATCTCAGGTTAAACCTCACAAAATTTCAACAACCACCAAACAGATAAAACATTAATTGACATAAACACAGAGCAGGAAATGCATCAGAAACAGTGAGAATTTTAAGGTGGTTATCTGCTATAAAAAGCCAGGCCAGGAAATTCTCCTTCATGTTTTTCTGTGTTTTGTCCTCAGTTACTTTCGCACAAAGGCATCTGCTGTGATGTTCACACTTTTGCTAAAGTCCCACAAGTGTCAGCTTTCTTTTTTTAGATATATAAAAAGGAATACGTACTGATTAGTGATCAGAATTATAATATTTATGACTGTCTGAGGCAAAATTTCCTTGATTCAAATGGAATTGAATCGAAATGAATCGAATCCTGGATCAAATTAAATCGGGACCTTGTGAGTTGATTCTAGAAATCAGTAATGATGCCCTGTTTCATACCTTCTCTCATGCTCCTGTTCAAAATCATGGTCATGTCGTTCTTGTCATAGTTATCATAGTTTACTCATAGTTAACACAGTTAGTTTTTAGGTTTAAGTTTAGTTTCCCCCTAGTTTCATCTTGTCTTTTCTGTTTTTTGCCCCAATAAAGGGTAACTTTTGATTTAACTTCAGTTCAGTTTCTCCCGTGTCCACTTTTGGGTTCGTTCCTTAAACACACTGGCTGCTTGGCCGTGACAGTAACTTGGGATTTAAGATGGTGATTTTAAATTGGAAACTCAAATTAGGACAACTATAAACAATAGTTTTTATCATTTAAGGCGTTTGGCAAAAGTAAGCCCTATTTTATCCAGGGCGCATTTTGAAATGGTAATCAGTTTGAGTGGCTGTAGCTCAGAAGGTAGATTAAAAAACTACATTTTGCATTTTCTTGGGCTATCTTCATATCTGACATCAAAAATGTGTTTGATAATCTGATTGATTTAAGTGTGACAAATATGCACAGTACTTTAACTTGTGATAGGCTATCACAGGCTATCACATAAACCTGTCATGGTGGATTGCGGTCAAGTGAAAACTTAAATGCAGAGATGGTGAGATGCAGAGTACAGACAAAAAGTGATCCGTTTATTTAGGTTGATATAAGTCCATTCGTAACAAAATGAAACTGAATTTAACATGAATATAACTAGAAAAGGGATAATGAGAAAGGGGAAGTAAAACATAATACAAGAGACACTTATAGAAACTAGATTATAATGGTAGTAAGAGTTCAAAACTAAAAACACGAACAAAATAAAACCCATGAAGATGAACGTGTGAGCAATAAGCAAACTAAGTATTAAATTAGCGGGGGGTTTTTTAATATTATTGAGAACAGTTCCAACAATCTCTGGGTTATTTTTTCAATGTTATGTTTTTCAATTTCTCCAGCTTCTCCTATTAATAGTCTCAGAAACTTTTGAAAGGTTCTTGCAGTTTTTTATCAGTAAAATTAAATGACTTCGATCTATGATCGCCCTGCCTTCACATGACCTTTTTAAAATATTCAACTATGTAATGGCAGGAAGACCAGTGATGGGAATAACTAGTAATCTAGCGAATTACTATTTTTACCATAACGCTGTTACCTTTACTAACAAGGAAATGCGTTGCAGACATTTTACTATTTTTCAACACAGATGGTTGACATAGCAACAAAAAACCCTGAGTCTCCATTTTGTATTAAAAGTGTGGACTTCAAACTATGTCTGTGAAGGTTCTCAGTCATCCAGGTCATCGTAGTCTAAGGAGCTGTAAGGAAAAGGCGTCTGGACTTCTTTAGTTTGCTTGAAGACGTTTCACCTCTCATCCGAGAAGCTTCTTCAGATCTAGGGTCCAAATGGTGGAGAGTCCCATATTTAAGCCTTGTGGGAGTGTCCCTCGTAGAGGGACAATGGGCCCCCTACTGATCCTCTACCTAATCACACGGCCAGGTTTCACAATGAGTTCACCTGAAACAATGGCTGATTGAGACCCACACCCGTTTTCACACCAGCTCCTTAGAGTTCAAACTATATACCAGTTTTTAAATTGTCTTGATAGGCCATGTAAAACCAAAGTTATGATAAAAACTATACGCAATGTTTTTCCTCAATACTATCATTATGTTTACTGCAGGAAGAAATGGTAACAAGTGCATTTTCTAAGGAAAAGTGCTCCAAAGCGCTCTCCACTCCCCACCCTTTCCTGTTGGGGAAAAAAATGACCATATTGTTTTTGTAGTTATGGCAGTTATGGATAATTATTTAGTATGTGGTACTAATATTATAAGTTACAGGTTATTTGTTACTAATTATTTTGTATTTCTGTACAGCACTTTGGTCATGTATAAATGAAAACAACAACAATAACTATAAAAGGTGTAATGCTTTTCTCATTTTTTCATTCACTCATTCTTTTTCACTGATTCCCTTTTTTGTAGGTCTTTTTAGGAATCATGGACAGCATATTAGATTTTCCTCTTTATAAATCCTCACTTAAGATTGTGGAACAGTGTGGACCTACTCTGATTGATATCCTTGATAGCAAATTTGGATGTGTGGCCGCCATCCAAGGTGTGTTCAATAGCAGTCCGAGCTTTGCACAGCAAAAAAGCCCAAATCGGGCAGAAGAGGTGAGGTTTTCTGTCAAACTGCCTGCAGGTGTTCATGTCTCTGTGTGGAAAGCTGATCTTACCAATTTCAATGTGGATGCAGTTGTCAATGCTGCCAATTCCAGTCTTAGGCATGGTGGTGGGCTTGCTTATGCTCTGTGTGAAGCTGGTGGCCCACAAATCCAAAACGAGAGTGATATTTACATCAGCACATATGGTCCCTTGGAAACAGGTCAAGCAATTATCACTACTTCTGGCTCTTTACCATGCAAAGTGGTAATTCATACTGTGGGTCCACAACTGTCATATCAGTTCACACAGTCGGATGTTTTAGACGCCAAACCACTGTTGGAGAAGGCCATCGGGAGCATTCTGGACAGAGTTAAGGAGAAAAACCTGGACACTGTTGCCATTCCTGCTATAAGCTCCGGGTTGTTCAACTACCCCCTGCAAGAATGTGCAGAAACTATAGTGTCAGCTGTGAAAGACTATTATGAATGCTTTTCTACCCAAGAACATCTTCCAAAAGAGGTCTTCTTTGTGAACCTTGATGAGCCAACAGTCACAGAAATGGAGAGAGCATGCCGCAAGATCCTAGCCCCTCAACAGTTCTATCAGTTAGTGCCATACAGCAAGGCAGCAGGAAGCAACTCCAGAGGTGTTGCCAGAACATCAAACCTTACCATCAAGATTGAAAATGTCCTTCTGACACTGAAGAGTGCTAAAATCGAGGATCAGAATGTAAGAATCATGCTGTTTCTTTATCATGTTGTGACTTCACTGTTTACTGAATTCATCATTTAGATCTTGATCAAGTTGGCAGACTATAATTTTATTGCTCCAATGGGAGACACAAAAAAACAATGAAACATTAAAAAGACAGGTGACTTAAACCAGTTGTACACATCACACATAACCATGTGTTAAAATCATAAGTCAAAGGCCTAAAAAATAGCAAAACAACTCATATTATCATCATACCATCAGTGCATTCATCCATCCACTCTTTTTTGCTTGTCCTTTAAGGTGGATGTCATTGTAAACACAGCATCCTCTGACAAGGACCTGGCCAAGGGTGAGATCTCTTACGCTTTGTTAAAGAAAGCTGGTCACAGAATGCAAGATGAAATACAAAGCGCTCAGGGGAAACATATCATCATCACAAAAGGCTACAACCTGAAGTGTGAAGAGGTGTTTCACACTTTTTGTGTTACTAAAGGACAACGTGCATCACATCAGGTATATAAACTGAACTGTGTTATTGATGACTTTAATGAAAATAGAAATACCATTGTGTTACTGTTGTAATATTCTAATTTAAGTGAAATTAGTTGTATTGCTGTTTAAAAATTGTCTCCTTTTTGAGTAGTTTAAAAAGATATTTATATAATATCTTTCGAGATAAATGTCACATCCTGCTTCAAAACATGTATACAACATTTATTTCTCCCATTCAGTCACTTCGTCGCTGCTATTGATTGACTATGTTGCTGCCATCTTATGCGCAATATTCAATGTTTCTACATACATAGTGTCTGTTAGTGTATGTATTTAGATTTAAACAAGCAAAATTCTACAGCTTACATGTTTATGTCTTCTCTTCTTTATTCATAACAGATCCTTTTTGATTCAGTGCTAGAATGTTTAAAGATGACAGCCGCAAAGGCCCACAAGTCAATCGCTTTTCCTGCAATTGGCACTGGATACCTTGGGTTCACGCAACAGGAAGCTGCATGCATCATGTCAGAGGCAGTGGTTCAGTTTGCCAAAACCTTTACAGGGGAGATGGACATTTATTTTGTAATATTTCCTTCTGACTCTGGCACATTTCAGGTTAGAATTCTGTCTTGATTTTAAAATATTACAAGAACTAATCTGTTTTTGTTTGTTTGATTTTTTTTAATTTTCTTTTTATAGCTTGTGAAGTGTCTCATATGAAAAAAAAAAATAATGACCTCTTTTCAGGCTTTTGAGGATAAACTGAGATGTCTCCAGCAGAAAGCATCTCATTCCAGCTCTACACCTGGTAACAACAGAATATTTCAGTTCATCAGACACTTTTTTACACCTTCCACTGCTGATAGGAAATGACATCATCCGACCTGTGGTTTCAGCACTTAACATTTAAGTTTTTTGCTTTATGAAAAAAATTGTGGCAAAAATACGTGTGCCAGATTTAAATAATAAATAATAATAATACATTTTATTTGGGGGCGCCTTTCAGAAACCCAAAGAACAAAATTAATAAAAGGAGCAATAGTCATAAAATACAAAAAATGGGTTAAAATTGCAAAACAGAACTTAACAACAGATAAAATCAGCACTAAAGCGAATTTGCCAGTTTGAACAGATGTGTTTTTAGCTGTGACTTAAATACTGGAAGAGAGTCTATATTCCTTTTGGCTGGAGGAAGAGAGTTCCAGAGCCGAGGATCAGAGCGACTGAAGGCTCTGTTCCCCATAGTGATAAGATGTGCAGATGGAACAGTAAGATGATTAGCAGATGAGGATCTGAGAGGGTGGGAAACAGTGGTGGTATGAAGCAGGTCACACAAATAGAAAGGAGCAGATTTATGAATTTAACTAGCTGGCAGAGCACCAGTCTTTTTTGTCACAAATGCATAACACAGGGAGGAGCACTAAAACGAATGCCTCTCCTAGAACACCAGTGGCTCTGACTAAATGCAATGCAATACAATTGACACCCTAGGAATTAGAACGAGTTCACTGATCAGTAATGAAACTTCTTGTTTATATCAGCTATGATAACATATATGATATCACGACATAATTCATAAATAATTCAAGTGTATAATATGAACTAATGGCATAAATTGTAACATGATTTGCAAATTTTATAAATTATATTTTTAACAGCAAAATAGCCATTTACTAAAAATCTTATGAACTTTACATATTTATTAATAAAGATACATTTGAAATCTAGCTGGAAATTATTAGATAAAACAGTTGTCTTTCAGCAATGATGTTGTGTCCTTGTAATCTCCACCAGCTCTGATGGAAAAAGAAGACCTCAGTTTTATCAGAGGTCCAGCTCCACACATCAGTCTGACTGCTCCATCTGAAGAATCTGCAAGTGAGGCTGAAAAATGGCTTACACATCTTCTCTTCAAGTCCTCTCCCTGTGTCACTATCTGCAACAACTTCATCCAGCACCTCAGTGAGAAGGAATATCTGCAGCTCTCTCGCCTAACCAAAAAGGGTGTCAAGTTTGAGGAGTTTATGACAAATGGTCACTCACACCTAACCCTTAATGGGAATTCAGTTGAGGATG
The DNA here is from genome assembly GCA_015108515.1 of Hemichromis elongatus. Lineage (NCBI taxonomy): Eukaryota > Metazoa > Chordata > Actinopteri > Cichliformes > Cichlidae > Hemichromis > Hemichromis elongatus. The sequence continues at coordinate 3,190 of VUQR01025861.1, read as the reverse complement.
TTGTAGGTGCTGCATTACAGGTTGAGGCCATGCTCTGCACTGTCCAGAAGGAGTTTGTCAGAGAGGAGGAGAACGAAATGCGCAAACTGTTAATGGATAAAATGCCTCTTGAAAGAGAAAGAAATACAAAGACAATGGACCGTTCAAGCTGGAAGTTCAAAGACAAAACATCTGCTTTCAGAAATCTGGATTTGTGTATATTAAAGGTACAGTATGTTGAATAAAACACGCATGGAGTTACCATGGGTCATTATGAAGCTTTGGGATTTGGTTATGATCACAGTTTGATTTCGTACTTTATTTATTTGAAAATAAAATATTTTATTTTGTAGGTGGACAAAGTTGAGAACCCTGCACTGGAGCTGCTCTTTGAACTCAAGAAAAAACAGCTGGGGTGCTCCTCATCTGAGAAAATGTTTCAGCGCATACCTGCACAGTTCTGCAAGATGATTAGCCGAATTGGATTCCATGCAGAGTGTGCACCACCTGAAGGTATGATGATGCTTTTTACATGCATAACATCAGAGGTACAGAGGATTTAATAATAAGTATAAATGTACAAATACTTCTTTTTTAAAATCTCTTTCTGACTCTAGATCCAGGATATGGAGAGGGTATCTACTTTGCTAGGACGGTCAAGAAGGCCATGGAAATTTGGCGAGAGAAAAATGATCAGTATCTGTACTTTGTGGAGGCTGATGTGCTGACAGGAAACTCCACCAGAGGTCAACCAGGTCTTATTCTGCCACCCGCTGTAAGAACAGATCCCCATGTTTGGTTTGACAGTGTGAATGGAGGACCTGATATCTCTGTCATATTTAGTAGTTATCAAGCTCTGCCCAGGTACATCATCACCTGTGAGAAAAAGTCTACCCAAATGGTCTAAAGGGTATCCCTAATGAGCATATTTACTACTATAACAAAATAAATGTTTGTGTCAGTCATGACTCAATATAGTAGCAATATAGTAGAGGATGCTATTAGCAAAATAAGAAGAAATGACGAGTTCTGGGTTTATTTTTCTCATAGTTAAACTGCCCTGTGTCTACTGCAGCAAGTTGGGACTCTTTCTTTTGTTTTTGGGTTATCAAAATGTATTTTATGATAGCACTATAATTGCAAGGAGTAGAACCAATCATATGTTTATAAATCAAGATTCAGCTTAAAAATATCAACAATATTGTACTTTTTACAGTGAAAGCGGTTATTTGATTAATGGCACCCAATGACACCAGACATTTAAACATGAATAAAACAGTGAATGCCACAATAAATATGAAAAGACTGTAAATGAGCTTTGCTTGTCCATAAAATAATGGTGGTGGTGAACTCCATGATGAATGGGAAAATGAGTCATAATGGAAATGAGTAGTTAGTTTTCCTGATGTTGATGTCAAAATGAAATTAAAAATAAAAATGACTTTGTCTGTTTGAGGAATCTGGAATTTTTTTTAAAATATTTTTTGTAACAACACTTAATAGAATATAGAAAAACAATTATGAAAACACAGCAGACCTTTAAATGCAGCCAGATTTTTTTTTTTACTTAAAGCTCAATGACAAACAGCCAAATCTCATCAGCTACAAAAACTTATTAAAATAAAATACCGAAAAAAAACTTTCAAAATAAAATACATGTATAAACATTATTACTGTGTACACAACATATGAAAAACAGAGTGAGACGTCTCTCGTATTTTCATCATTATACAATATCACAGTCTACTTAGCATGAAAGATATTGACTTTTGACCCTTGAAACAGTTTGACAAGAAAAACAAAACAAATCGTTAGTCCAAAAGCTTTCTGCTGCAAATTAGTTTAGTTTCATACACATCAGCAGATCAAGTTTGCTCAGTTGTCAGTTTTGTGGACATCAAAGGCCAATTACTAAAATCTGCATGTGAGCTTAATCCCCCAAATAGCGCTCATAGGTGTGGCTAGTTTAACAGGTGATTTACAAAACTTGTGCTGTTTCCAAAGACACAAACAGTCAGTTCATTTCAATATTAAGCACAAAAATTAAAAAATTAAAACATTTACGTTTTACTGTGCATTAAATATTATCAAGATTAGCAATAAATTGTGTTCCAAGGATTAGTAAATCAATTTGAGAGCTTGATTTAAGAATTCTCCTCTGTATATTTTGCACCTTGAAAATGGAACTCATAAAAATATATCCAGCAGGGTCAAAAATCAGATTAATTGGAGAAATCGTCAATCTTTAATAACCATGATTTTTTTTTTAATGTTTAGCTCAAATTCTGTGTAATCCATACACTGTATGTATAAGATGGACAAAACTTCCATACTGGTAAATTGAAGCCAACAGACATGTCTTAACCTGCATTCTTTCTAATAGCCAGCAGGGGGCGACTTTTGTACTTGTAGTTAGTAGCTGGGAAAAAAAGTCTACAGATCTCAGTGGAAAACGAACCCTCTGTCATTTGAGCTGTGACCTCAGTAAAGATTTCATTAATTAATCAGTGGTATGGATCACTACATTTAAATCATATATAATACAACATAATCTTTATTTCAAGTACAAGTCCCAGTCGTGTCATCTGCAGAAATTCTCTGATGACTCTGCCATTGTGGGCTGTATCAGGGATGGTCAGGAGGAGGAGGAGTACAGGGGTGTGGTGGACAGCTTTGTCGAGTGGTGTGAGCTAAACCATCTGCAGCTTAACATCACAAAGACAAAGGAACTGGTCATAGACTTCAGGAAGCGTCCTCCTCCTCCTACCCCTGTCACCATCAGAGGGGCTGACGTGGAGATCGTGGAGGACTACCGGTACCTGGGGGTTCACTTGGACTGTAAGCTGGACTGGACCAAGAACACTAACGCTGTCTTTAAAAAAGGACAAAGTCGGCTTTTCCTACTGAGGCAGCTCAAGGCCTTTAATGTTTGTAGGAAAATGCTGACCATGTTCTATCACTCTGTGGTAGAGAGTGTTGTGTTCTTTGCAGCTGTGTGCTGGGGCAGTGGGGTGAAGACAGCTGATGCCAACAGGCTGAACAAGCTGATTAAAAAGGCTGGTTCTGTCCTGGGTGTCAGACTGGAGAACTTGGTGGAGGTGTCTGAGAGGAGAATGCTAAAAAAGCTTCTTTGTATCATGGACAACCCCTCCCACCCCATGCACGCCTCCATGATGGACCATCGAAGCACACGCAGCAAAAGACTGATCGC
>VUQR01025857.1:0-12258 GCA_015108515.1 Hemichromis elongatus | reverse complement strand
CCACGGGCCCCCCCCCCCCCCCCCCCCTCCAACCCCCCCCCCCCCCCATCCCCCTCCTCTGTTCTCCTCTTTGACATCTTCCTAGCTAAATACTGAAAAGAAACTTAATTACAAATAACTGAGGAAGAGAAGGCTTATCATTAGGTAGCATGGAAAATAGCATGGCTCCTGCCACCAAAGCCTTCTCAAATACAGTAGGGCCGTGTGTTTTCTCCTGCTTAATTGAGCATGTGCTGTATTAACCTTGAAAGAATTATGGTGATTGTATTTCAATTAATCTTCCTAAGAGAAGACATACAAATTACAATAGGGTGAATATATGATGTTGCTGTCCTAGAGTATATCGTTCAACAATAGGGAACCTGTTTTACCTTTTCCTTTTTTTAACCGTCGGATCCTGTTGGGTAACTGACCACTTAGATCACTGGCAGCCCATGAGGCAGCAAATTGGCAGTTTCACAGGCCACTAAAGTACTTATTAAAATGATTAAAATTATCCCACACCTTCCTCTAAGCCACGTGTGCCCTTGTCATTTATCATAAACGTGTCCCCTATCACATACTTAGGAATGATGCAGAGGGAACCATTGAGTGCCAGGGAAATACGATGCTATAAGGACTTGCAACTCTCTACCATGTGTAGCAGAAAAAGTGCAAGATAAAATTTGTATCAAACAGCATTTTTCATGACCCGCCTGAACCTCTGGTGTAAATGACGTCTAACCCCAGGCAAACCTGTGGGGTAGGTTTAGTAATGCGTCTGCTAAAAGCACAAAAATTCTCCATTTCATTCTTTAAAAATATGTTGTTAAATGCAAAAAAAAAGAAGAATCTATTTGCATAACAATACAAAGCAAGCACTTGTCAATTTGCTCCCTCAGCATCCACAAGCTTTGGATACGACTGCTTAGCAAAGGGACTGACAGAGGCCATAAAATGTAAATACCTCATCGAGGCTTCCCAGGTTGCGATGTTGTTTAATAATGGATGTAGTGCTTTACATTTTCCTCTTTTGGAATCAGCTCAGAAAATGCCCCTGTCAAAATTTACTGAAAGGTTCAGAGGAGAAATATTCACAAAGCCGAGCACACAAAGGTGATATGAAAAGGAAAAAAAAGAGGGAAGGCGAGTCGAGAAATCACGAGCGATTCGACACAAAAGTGCAAGCGGGAACATATCATCAAAAAGAAGGGTGTGTTTGTGTGTGTGCAAACTGATAGCCGAGGGTATCTTCGGTATGGTTTGAGTAGCAGCTCCAAAGAAACCACGCAAGTGTCTTGAATATTTTTCTTTGCTTTTTGCCACTTCTATCTCTCTCATCATTCTCATCACAAAAGACAGTGCGGACAATTAATGCGAGTTCTACTTTGGCTCGGGGAAAAGTTGAAAAACATGTTGATTGTCTAGCTGTGGGATCTAGAGGAATACTTAGATGGTTTTAGGGAGTGTGACAAGATGACTGATAGCATCTTAAAAATACAATTCCAACATAAATTTATTATCAACTTTTAAATCTTTGTGATAAATGTCCTGTTCTTAGGGATAATGAATACCTACAGCCTCTAGGGGCTCTTTCATTCATTCTCGGTCTTTCGAGGGGATCTTTCATTAATTTGTCAACTGAAGACAGGGAAAATAAAAATCACCCTATAGCGTCAAAGCTAGCAGACAATTACTGTGAAATACTGTATGTTTGCTTGTGTGGGGTCACCAACCAAAAATGGCTAAGACCACCTTCATACATTGTATGTGTGTATGGGTATCCATCACTGTAGCCATCCATCAGTGCTCTTTAGTCTGGTTAATCACAGTGACTGAGCAGAGAATGACTCACAATGGCAGGGGTTACCTCCAGCTAGAGCTAATTTCAGGGGCAGAAGCAGCAGCAGCACTCTGAAACCCATTTTTGTGGGTTTGATGAGAAACAAAGGCTATTACTTTTTCTTACATTACTCATACTTTTCTTCATATTCTAAAGTTTTGGGCGCAGTTCTCGCCAAATTATTACAAATTCAAGGCAAGTTAATACATGTAGATTACTAAGAAAAAATACATCATGGGTGCTTGATTTATTTTGTTGTATGATTTGAGTTTGATGTTTTCCTAATGAGCGGTTCTCACTTTTGTCCGAAAGGCTCTTCACACTTTATTGAGAAGTTGTTCTCACAAACACAGTTTTCATGCTTATACAAACTATACCCACATTCGGTCGTAATATAAAAGCTTTTATATAAAACGCGATGAAGCCAGCTTCTAGTTTTTGAGTCATGAGCACCGAGGATAAGTCTGTGTTCCTTTTCGCTAATAGTGACAACAGAAGAGAAGTGACCATTTTCTTCCGAGTAATTTCGAAACTATCATTCAGTTTGCTGAAAGAGGACAATTACAAGTTGTGCAACAGTGGGATAACTTACCATTACAGGGAAATTGTTCACAAGTGGATGCAAACGCCAAAATTGGTGCATCTACTGCCTATTATTACTTCTGATGCAACCAATTAGCCATTTGAAAACCACAGATGGTGGCCATTTTTTACGATGACAGATGACAAAGGCAGTATTTTATTTTTCAAACAGAGTAAGCAAGACTTTCCTGTTTTGATTGAAATTCGTCCACGTAGAAACAACTAAGTAATTCTGAAATTACTCAAAAGTTTTTCCTTTTTTAACTTTGTGTTGGAGTGTTTGGGGTATTAATACAAGTGATAAATGTTTCAGTCACATCTCCTGGATCTGGGTTTGCAAGCGTGCATGAGGGTTAAAAATGAGTCTGTGGTCACAGTGTGCAGTGTAAAAAGTGCTTTTAGTGAGGGTAACAAAGAATTTTATAAATTACAGCCAATTTACTGTGGAGAAAAACAAGGAGGGGGGGGGGGACACTAACTAACCTCATGAACCTGATAATACAGTTAGATTAGTAACACGAGTAAGCCAGTAAAACAAATAGCTGGGCTGCACAGTGGTGGACGGGTAGTCTTGCATCAAGATGATTCCAGGTTTAAAACTCACCTCAGACATGCTTGTCAGGTTAATTGGCTGTGACCGTAAACAGTTATTTTTCTCTCTGTGTTTGCCTGTTTAAAAAAATAAGCAGTTAAAATTATCGGTGAGAGTGTGGCAGCATGAGAGAGAGCTGAACCAAGGGTAAAGGCGTCTTTGTGCATCGGATAGATAAAATTCACTGAATCGCGCACAAACAAATTGTTACAAATTAAATAAAATGTTACAAGTTGCTCATTTAAATATTTAGCTGTTCTTGAAACAAAGGTGCTTTTTAAGCCATTATTTCTACTTAATCATAGTCAAAGTCATATAAATTAAAAGTAAAACCATCTAAATATATTGACTGGTTAAAATTCATAAGATGGAAATCCTGTGATACTTTGTAAGATTATTTCAGTGTTCCGCCGCGCTAAAAAAATGAGACCCAGATTACATAGCGTACCTTCTGAAGGACACATCTTCTCTGGCTGTGAAAAGCATCAAGCCTCTAAAATAGAACACAATTACAGTGTCTCTATCTGTTTTATTGTCTCGCTGGTGCCAAAATACTGTCAAATAAAATACATTTGCTGTTTCTGGGCAGATGGTAAGATTTTCACTTAATATGAGTATTTTGTGCACGACAAAAATAAGAAAAGGCTTCACAGCCAAACACGGAGAAATAATTACAAGACCATATATGAAAAAACAAAACAAAACAAATAAGTCTGCTTGTTATGACAGTTCCTATTAAAGCTTCTGGGGAGTAACAACCATGTTGATTCTCACACCAAGACAGCAGGACAAACAACAGCTATGATCATTCAAATGTCTGAAGACAGACATGCACCAGCTAAGCCCTCCCTGCTCTTTATTTTTTCCCCAGAGGGGTCATGGCTTAGTCTTTCAAGGATGGACAGGCTAAATGGAACTTTCCTATACCCTAACTCTGTCTCCAGAGACTGAGGACGTTCTTCATTTGACACTTGCAGCACGTTGATGGATTCTATATTTCATCTCTCAATTGCCTATGACTGCACCCCTCTGTGACATATGGCACCGCTCCTTCCCCCGCTATCCCCCGTGACTTAACTCAACAGGGCAACCATGCTATCCTGTGATGGGTTTCAGAGTGGAAATAAAGGCTCACCGTGAGGAACCCTTGTCTAACTGGTGGGAGACAGCTGGATTAGAAGCAGCAGCACCCCGAGAACATCCCAATTAAAATCAAAGCAATCACCATCGCAGAGAAGTCATTAGATTGAGAGGCTGTTTGAGGCTAAACGCTATAATAATGCAGGAGCCGCAGGATTTCAAAAGCCTGTCAGACACTGATTTCATACATTGGAAAGTTTGATGAATAGAGCCTTGTGAGAGGCAACTCTTGAGCGCTGCACTATTACCGAAAGCTTTGCTGGGGATTAGAGAGAAGACAGAAGCTTTCATTCCTTCAGTAAGTCAATGTATGAATAATTTACTCAGTGGGTATCTCTGCAAGCTCTCCCTGTAAGCCCTGGTAATGTTTTATTTGTATGTTTTCTGTCAAAAGTAATCTAGCATCCGGAGTCGTGAAAATTGTTGCCCGAGATCCGCCGAGTGCGGCAGGCTCCATGCTGCTCACATAATACCTGTTCGATGTGACATTTGTTGTCAGTGATAATTAGCTTTTCACTGAACCACGTCCATTCCCTGTCCCGCGATTAGGGCAGCGCTGATAAGAAGAGCTGCGAAAGAATGCACAAGGAGGTTTTCTCGCTCTTTATCTTCCCGTCTTTGCTCCGTCTCCCTTTCGCGCTGATGGGAGTTTTAGTTAAACAATACCTGAATCCAGGCTATTACAACTTGGCTCTTATTTCCATAGGTTACACGATAACATACCATAAATCACTTCTGAAGTTTGGGAATTTGCGACATCAAAGTCCACATTGTTTGGACAGATACGCTGAAAGCCTTGTGAACGTTTAGCTTTTCAGTCCTCTCATGTAATTGGATGCAAAGCAGGTGAAAGCACTGAGATGTCTATAATTTGCGATATACTAGTTTCGCTTGCAACCCTGTGAGGGTGTTATTGCCTTTTGAGATTATTTATTTACTCACTGATGGTGAGTACAATGCTAACATAACTAAAATGAATTATTTTCAAAGCTATAAAAATAAGTTATGATAAACTAGAATTAATTACCCATTAAATTAACACACATAGACAGTAATGCGCCATTTATGACTGCACTCCATTCAAAGTCATGAGTTATAAATTCCTAACTGGTGGATAGTAATTACAGCCTCTATGTGCTTGAATGGACGAGCGCTAGGAAAAGGGAAGATCAGGAAGGAAATGGAAAAAAAAAAAAAAAACTTGTTCTTTTCTCTCTTTTTATGCTTAGATCCGAACTCTTCGCAGCTTAGGTTTAGATGAGTTGACCTCTAAAAACTGTGGAACGCGCACTCTGCTCATTGAGGTTTAATACAACCAATGAAATAATTTCTGTGTCCTTTGCATCTCCGCCTGAACGTAATACCAAAATGCCAATCAGCCTTTCCTCTTGCTCTCTGACTCACTTTCCGTGCCATTCTCTCCCACACACAGACATACGCAGCAGCTTCTGCAGGAATTCAACTTGTGCGCTCCTTTTTTAAAAAGCTTTTTCACATGGGCATATAAACACCGAATGCATATATTGTATAGACACACGCAAACATACACCCTGGCGGTGTGATAGACGCACACATGCACACAAAGCAGTGCAAAAGACTGAAAGAGAGAGAGTGAAAGAGAGACCCCAAACACCAAAACAGTATTAATCCCCTGAGGAGGTCTCTAAAAGGGTTTCTTAAAGCTGATTTCCACCAAGCAGAGGCTTTCCAGGTCAACACTGTTTGTGGTGGCAATGGTGCTGAAGCATTCAAGCTTTACGCCCTCACCTTTCCACTCTGCTACTTCCTATTTCTTCACCTCTCTCATAGCGCTTCTGCCTCTCTCTACCACTCTGTTTTCTGTTCTCGCTGCATTCTTCGCTTCCTCTCTTTGCCATTCTGAGACTGAATCTGCACTAAGCCAGCTAAACCTGGAAATGCAGGTTACATATAAAAATGACTTGCATGCAGACAGGCGTTTTCATCTTGTCTCAATAGATTAAAAAATAAAAATGCATAAAGGTTAATGTCAGCAGCTGTGCTCTGTAATTGGATATATTGGCATGTTTTGAATGACAAAGAGCATTAGAGAAGACAGTTGTTGCCTGGGCTTTGGCTATCATCACATCCTGAGGTGGGCCGTGAACATTACTCGAGGAAAAATCAGAGGATTACCATAGACCCTACATAAAACATCAACATCCTCCATTGGTTTCTGATGTATTTTTAAGCATCATTTTCCAGAAGTGACCATATTTAGATGTGTGTGTAACATTGCCAAGCTGCATCCATAAACTGTAATGTGCGTATTGCACAGACACTCACCAGAATTGGAGTAAAGGCTTCTTGGATGGTCCGTTAATACAATCCACCACACAGCAAACCATATTATTTATCAGATAATTTGATTCATCCTCCAAAAGGCACTGACACCCCAAACACGATCAAGAGATCTAGTTTAATGACTCAGAGTAGCACAGTCTGGGAGATGAGAGCCTGCTACACCCATCTGTGTTACCCACCTGCCAGTCAAAGCAGCAACACCCCTCACTTTAAGTCCTTATGAAATCACAACAGTCATTATGAACGAGGATATCGGCTACAGGGGCCAGATCTGTGTTGGGAGTGACTCGCCTTTTGGTCGTTTGATGAAGTGTAGTTTTTGGGACGAGCAATTTGATGCGGTTGGGATTCAGTTTTCATCCAAACAGTTTGGCTTTCGAGATAACTAGAGTGTTTTGGATAAACAAGCAAGCACAAAAAAAATCAAACAAAAAAAAAAAGCTTTACTTTGGCATTACAAGACAAAATCTGAAACACAATTTCTAAAAATCTTCATCGCCGGATGTTTTTCACAAGATCAGTTTTCAGTGATCTAAAACTGAAAACTGTGTGGACAAAACATCAAAACAGACACAAAAGGCTATTTTTACACATTCGCATGCACACGGATATTTTTTAAAAGGAGCAGTTTTCCACTTTTGATTTCAAATGCCATAACCAAATTATGCTCATTACTGTCAAGAGGATGCCAGAGCTACAGGTGGCGATGCAACCCTAACAATATGGAAATGCTGGCCAATGAGAAAACTACAAACAAAAATATGCCAGTCTCTTGTCAAAAAAGGTGATGTGTTGATGAAAGAAAATTCTCAGTTTTGCTATCGACATGTAAATGCAGGAACACAGCGTCACCATGGCAGGAATTCTGCACAAGCTCAATTTTCAGGGACATAAAATGCCATTTACATGTGGCTGTAATACTAAAACACACAGTTTACCAAAACATCACTGTGTGTGTGTGTGTGTAGGGGGGAGCTGACGTTGACACTGCTACCATAGCAAATGTTTTTTGCTGCAATATAACATAATAGCACTTACAAAGGCTTAATTTAGACATCAGCGGAAAATCTAAGTCGCCAGTTATGACGTAACTGAAAGCCCCTCTTAACCCTCTGACGTTCAGCCGATCCAACCTGTGGTTAGATTTCTCAGGAGGTGCACGCCAGGTTAGCTGGAAGGTTATGGCGGGAAATCTGTGTTGTTGCTACACAAATTTCCTGCATAATTCATAAATAATACTGCACTTTTTATGTTAGAACACATTAGGTAAATCTACAGTTGTAGTAGTTGTTGTAGTCTTGTGATTGTTGCAAATAATAAGAAAACTAATGACTGGTTCCCCAGTTTTATCTGGATTATAAAGGCTCACACTACTCCAAGTGTCATTGCATTGTCTGAGGTCTCACACATCCTCACACTCTTAGCTGCACTATAAAAAGGCCTCCATGGATATTTCATCATTTTACTTATACCTGAAACAACATGCCCCCACCAACACGGCATTATTTTCAGTCAGACACAGAGCCCATAGAGAAATAATAAAAAAAAAAGAAGATGTGCTTTCAGATTAATCCATCTCATACCTCTCTCTCTCCCTTTCTCACGCATCCCGCGCCCTTTCTGTCAAACCCAATATGTTTTGCATTTGAATCACACTGTTATTTAACATAAATCGAAACAACTTTAATCAACAGCAAAATAAATGCATGATGCTGCTCTGTATGTAATTAGTTGGAGGTCTTTAGCTTATCTGTTTTTATAAGACCTCCAGGCTCAGTAATGGGATAATTAAAATCGATACAGTGGCATCATTGCTTGTGACTTCCTCTTAGATCTGATTTTGTAGGGTCTGATCGAATGCACAGCGGCACACCGAGGCAAACAGAGGAGGGTCACTTTTGTCCTTGTGCCAGTTTCTTATGCTCTTCTTGGCAGGAACATTATTTTGGGACAGGAAAAAAATTGTGTAAGATGAGGAGAGATGTGGAAAAAAAAGTGAAGATGCTGAAGAAGGAAAGCGAGGCTGTACAGACAGTATACGTTGTTTGATGGTTTTATTGTAAAGAAGCAAAATAATTCTTGCGTTTGACAGCGATGGGATTTCGTGTGCTTCACATAGATTCTGAAAAGGTGCTGATGCTGAAAAAGACAAGTTTAATATCAGTCTTCACATGAGCGCATACATTTTTAAAATTTAAATTCTTAAAAAAAAAAAAGAAATCGACAGCAGTAGAGTTACGTGGTTTTCAGCGGACAGCAGCAACGTCGTGCATTAGGCTGAGGAGTTTCGCAGCCGGTACGTGGAACCACTTGTATGGTAATGGGCATATCTGGCAGTGTTATGACTTCATTTCCTTCCCCTGTGATCCATGACAGCGACGTGTTCTTTCTGCCCCGTTTTATGCTCAACCCATCACACCATTTTACACCATCACTTACATCTCACCTCTCCATCTTTCACTCTTTTCTTTTCCCACCACCTTATATGATTCATGGAGTGGGCCGGTGTTCTGACAGCCCAGCCCTCTGATGTGCTCCGCACCCCTCTCAAAACCCCCCAATTTTCATGAGCCGTACCCAACAGAAGGGCTGCAAGGCTCATCGTTTTTATATCTCACAAATTTTATGCAGTCGGGGTGAGGGACCAAGGTTGAAATGCTGTACATCTGCCTTCTAGTTTTTGCCATATATTACATTACAGACATGATGGAGTAGGAACAACCACAATAGAGAAAAACATTGAGGGGAAAAAAATGTAAGTCTGTCGGGTTTTTTTTCTCCTGTATTGTGCTTTAGTAGGATTTGTTCATCTTCTAAATCAGCTATTTAGAATTTAGTTCACCCCTGTTACCTAAGAGCATAATACTCTCATGAACTTTTATCATGATACGATCAATCAGGTGCATTTTGTGTGGCTTCTTTCTTTTCCCTTTTTAGATTTAATAATGGGACTCCTTTATGAAACAAAAATACACAAAAAAGCACAAACAAGAGAAACAAATAATCCACGGGAGTAGATCTTTGCAAATGTACCTCATAAAAAGACTAGCACAAAAGAGTGGATGGTTTTTGTCACTAGCTGCAGTGATTAATTGCATCTTGTAATTTCTTTCTTTTTATTCTTTGCTTGGCTTTTTGTTGGCCTTGGCTTTATCCTTGCTATTTTTTTTTCAGCAAACAGTGGTAGCTTTACAATTTATATTTTTATACTGCAATTGCGCCTGATTAACATACTGATTAAAATGGTAACTAATTAAGAAAATGTTTTTATAAGTCATTAATTGAAAGAAAATATGAAATCTTAAACCTGGCATTTTAACCTTGTGGCGGTGCTTAAAAAAGCTCCAGCATCACCCAGTTTGGCAGTTACCACCATGCACCATTATCACTCTGATAAATGCTATCAGTTGTTGCTCCCCTGTACCTAGTAGTCCTCAGTTTGTTCTTATCATCTATTGTAATCAGCAATTATTATGCAGATATCTATCAGTAATGTTAGAAGATATATAATGGGTTGTCAAACAAGCTTTGCAATATGACTTCTCTAATTAATGCCTTTTTTTTTTTTACACATCCATGCTTTTGTGCCATGAATGGTATAAAATATGAAAGCAGGTTCCAAGTCGGAAAAATTTAGAAATGCAGAATTGCCTCAAACCTGCATTTCATCCAAAGGCCACCAGATAATCATAGCTGTATCTGGGAAAAGGGCTTTCTGTCTTGACCTCTGTAAACACGTTCCTGCTGAATTTATGGACTCAGTCAATCATTTTGGGTCATTGTGAATAAAGATTAACTCTATTTTTTAAATCTTGGTAATACCATTTTTTAGAAGGAGGATTATCCAGGGAATGCTCATTAGATAAGGTTTTGCCAACGAGCATGCAGTTTCATTGTCCCACGCGTCCATTTTTTAAAAACTGTGATGGAGATGGTGGAAATGCTAATCTCAAGGTGTCAAAAATGGACTTCAAAGTGAAGGGATGATGTCAGAGTAGCAACTTCCATGTTTTACACTGTCAATCTTTAGGGAGTGATAGAGTGGGTTTTGGCATTAGTGATGTGGGTCTGTCAATCCTAACTCATCACTGGGGGTGCTGAGAGCACTGAAATCGTTTTCTAATCTTAACCAATTGCATTTTATGTTTGTTTTTTTTTTGGTTTTTTTGCCTAAACAGGAAGTCTAAAAAAAGAAATAAAAAATTAAAGAAATGTACCTTTATAACATGGCATTAGTAGCTCCCTAAAATGAGGGTCATGAGTATTTGCAATACCAATACTCATGACCCATACTTGAAGACTCATTTTGAGTAAAATTTGGGTTATAATTTATGTTTTCAAAGGATGCTAAAGTCCGTTTGATTCCTCTTAGGTCAAACTGATGTCAGTTTCAATATCAAAGAGTGATTTCTGTGCAGAATAATATGAGTTAAGTCCAAAAAATTTAAGAAAATAGATGTCTACCTATGTAAGCATGCTTGTTGTTGCCACTCTTTCAAACTCCAAATATGGGTTATTTATTTTTTCCTTTTTTGTCCTCCTAGTAGAGGAGGAGGAAGCCGCCTATTGGTGCTATGAATGGGACCGATAACAAATAACAATGCCCATTCAGTGGCCTGAAATAATTTTGTAATCTGTAAAAAAAAAGGTCATTTCAAATTGTTCCTGGTCTTTCCCTCACCTACCTTACCATGAATATAATAATTGGAAAAATAATTGAACCCTTACTAGTGACACCAAGTTAATCAGCTGTTCACCTATAGTTTCTTTTAATCTTAACTTACAATTAAAATGCTATATTGAAATTAAAAGTTTGATTTAAAATCATAAAGATAAAATATAACCTAGGTGTTATTGCTGCTGCTCGTCAACACAGAATTACCTCTGAATGATAAGATATGTTATTATACTTTCATATACTTTCAGTTTTTCTAAAATATGAATTATTCATGACATACATTCATTTCAGGCTGTTTGATACCATTGCCTGCTATACTTAGAAATAAATTAAATCTGTTTAATTTCACTTTATTAATAAAAAAGTATATTTACAGGAGAAGTGAAGTGGCCTGGAACGAGCACAAGCTTTGCATATCAATTATGCTTTTCTGATAACAATGGCTGTCTGTTATTAAAAAGAAATTAGTATCCAGAAAAGAAAGAAAAAAAAAACAGGACTCTGGACAAATGATGATATTTTGGTGGTTTCTCAGTGCAAACAAAAACAACAACCACAAAACCCCTAAAGGACCACAGTATATGAAGGGACCCAAGTATGATCAATGCCAATCCAGTATCCAAAAGAACAACAGTCACTCACGCTCGTCTTATTATAAATTGAAATCACATAAAAAAAAACCAAAAAAAAACTTGTGTTTTAGGATTAAACTAGCTAAACTATAGACCAGTTAAAGTTTGTGCTTAGTTTATGGAGGCTCATTGAGACTCTTCAACAAAGGCCGTCATTTTACTGAGTCGCACAAAAAGAGCAGTGATGCAGAAAGACGTCAGAGATGGATAACGATTGCAAAACAGCAACGACTGGAGGAAGAGCAGGCTGAAAAGAAGAACCTTTCCTTTGTCAAGGAAGTAAAGGGCTCGCTGAAGTACATAAGCTTTTTTGGCTCGTACTGGGAAGAAGAGACAAAGAACATTTACAATCATGACTTTTTGCAAGCCTTCGCTGAGTCTCAGCATTAAAGTTTAAAATAACTTCTCTAAAAGTGGCAGCTATATATATATATATATATATATATATATATATATATATATATATATATATTTTTATATATATGTGTGT
>VUQR01025852.1:0-10672 GCA_015108515.1 Hemichromis elongatus | reverse complement strand
GCTCCATTAACAAGTTGCAATTCAAAGAAAAAAAAGAAATCAGTATGATTTTCTCATTTTCTCTTGTCCAAATGAACTCGAACCTTGAAGATTTTCTGCATCTTTGCAGTCAAATTAATACATGAGAATCCAAAAGTCTAGCTACTCAGAACACATCACTCACCTTTAAATCAAAGGCATAACTAATGATTACTGCAGTTACATTACAACCTTCTTCCTGGCTTGGATCATTTTAAAATAGCTCATTATGTTCATACAACTATCTGTATAGCACTTTCATAACAAAGCAAAAATTCACAGTTATTAGAATTTATTGAACTTTTGAAAGTTCAAATGATTAATAAGTTAGATGACGTGCATCACTTGTCAGTTATGTTGATCCTTTGTTTTCTCAAATGGTCTGACAGCGTATGTTGCACTGAGGGGCAACATTATCTCCTCTCCCTTCATCGAGGATGTTCCCGTATACATTATTCTAAAGGAGCTAATGAAGCACGGAGAATGTGACCAGCACTTGTTATGGCTGCCATATCACTGATTCTTATTTCATGTGGCTGCTTTTATCTTAAATGATATAATAATTTTTTTAAAAATTCCCATAATTCCATTGTATAATAAAGCTAGCAGAAAACCATGAAATATATTGTAGCCATAGTTTCTGCATTGCACATGGCACACTGTATAGAGGACAGCTGTAGTAAAACGATTTGATTTTAATGCAACTCATTCACTGGATGCCAATCTGATAGAGGAACGAGTTAAGACATAATTTAGGGGCACCTTCATTATACTCCATGCTACCTATAAAGAGATGAATAACACTGTGTGCTGCATACATAATTTGTACATGTAATTATTGATAAACACGACACAAGAGTTATACACTGATTTACTTGGCCACATCAAAAGAGAAGAATGGACTAAAGTAGTATAGAATAAGTACTTTTGTATTCATTCATTCCACATAAAACAGCCAAACCTTAACAGAAACAATGCAAAAAATATGGTAGGATTAACAAATGCAATAAAAGATCAAAGAACACAGGCATATGGAGGCAAACAGGTGAAAGGTTGGTTTAGCTTCGTTGGTTAAATAATCAAAACCCCTCTGGGTAAAAAGGGCTCATTAGATTAGCATCAAAAGCTTGCTGAGAGTTTTCAAACAGTAAAGTCCGACTAAGGATCAGCAGCAAATGGGCGGTCAACGTGACACAGAAAGCAACCACAAATATAATGAGGTGCAATATAAATCTGTCAGCACACACCAGCAGCCTCTGCCTGCTTTATACTGGCTCACTGCGTGTTTGGTCTGTATCCGTGTCTCTGTGTTGACGTTGTGTTTGCTGACTGTGCGGCTAAACAAGGCCTGGTGTGTTTAAGTCTGTGTGTGTATTTTTAGCTAAGCAGGCCTTAGTGTGTATCCTGTGAGCAATATGTTGGAGTACACACTGCGATACAGAAAATACATACACAAATACCAACACACTGCATTTATTTGAGGAGTTTCCAGAATGTTTGTGCTGTTATTTATGCAGGGCCCTGTCTTAAAACCAAAAGTCCCTGCAAAAGTATTTTGCTTCCTTGTGATAATTATTTTTAACTTTAGATAATATTGTTTACACCAATGGAAAGGTCAAGTATTACTTTATAGGCTAAGAAAGTCCTCAATTGTGATGACCTCAAGCTAGCCTGAACCTGTCCTATTACACTATATAAATTCTTTCTTTTTTTTTAAATGCAGGTTTCCCATTTTTTGCCAACCAGAACAACAACAACAACAACAAATCATTTTAACAGATGCATTTTGGGAACAGTTTACATTTTCTCCCCAAAACTAGTTTTGTGGCTGGGGTTGGGGTTGTCACCTATGTTAACTTAGACCCAAAGAGCCTTTAAGGCAGGTATATGTATCTCTGTAGATAGAAAAAGCTCAAACTGAAAATGAATAGCAGAGGTCAACAATTTGTCTGGTCTCTTTCTTAAACATTAAGTAGAATCTATGAGGTATATGTATTTTAAATCTAAGAATATATATTTTGAAGTTGTGAGATGATTCAAGTACATGTTATCATCGAGTACATAGTACATAGGTAATCACATTCCCCCCTCACCCCCAACCACTCGCGGTGGATGGCTACCCCTCCCTGAGTCTGGTTCTGCTGGAGGTTTCTTCCTGTTAAAAGGGAGGTTTTCCTTCTCACTGTCACCAAAAAGCTTGCTCACATGGGGAATTTGATTGTTATGATTTTCTCTGTTTTCCCTGTATTATTGTAGAGTCTGTACCTTAGAAAATAAAGCACCTTGAAGCACTTGTTGCTGTCGTTGTATTAGAAAAAGAACAATTTGTGTCATTATATTTAAAATATATTAGTTAGATTTCATACAATTTAAATAAATGCAGGAAATTGTATATTTAAAAAAATGAATATGTATTTATGCATAAAACACCTTCCCTTTTAAAAATTCTGTGGGATGTAATGAATTAATGTGATATAAGCATGTATAGTTTTCACATATTGCAAAAGCATAAATTCCAGTTTCAGGTGTACTCGACTAATATTATAACTGAATAATATTCACATGGGAAACATCAGGATCCTGCACACATTATTTTTTACACACTTTTTCATATTTGGTCAGTATCATCTTGGTTATTTGGTCAGCAGGGTTATTTAAACATTTTCAGATTTATATTGAGTCCTATACTGTAGCTACTGGCAAGGGAAGAATTCAGATTAATTTCAATCAGTCAATTAACTTTATTGATCCTGAAGGAAATTGGGTAATTTGGTCCATACTGCATGTTTTTATTACACGTTTTACAGAAGACATTCTTCTGCTCCACAGATGTGTCACACTGGTCCTCACAAATTCAAGTTCTTGGCAGGGAAGTAAGGCAGCAAGTTACAGACTGAGCTGTAGTACCAGTTCAGTCATTATTCCTGAGGTGTCCCAGATGCTATAAAATAGAGTGCAAGTGGAGTTTGTTTGTGCCCATTTCCAGTACCAGACCTAACAGATTTTTTTCAGTGAATTTGGAACTTACATCCTTATTTGGGTTACGGGAAGCATTCACTAATCAAAGCAGCTGCAAAGGCCTGCAGAACTGAACCAAGGATTCATCTTATCTTCCTTAAGCATGTACAGTTACTGCACTCACAGTGTATAAAGTCTGTATAGTCACAGATTTTGAGAAAGTGGATTTAACATTAACACTTTGCTGACTTGGGCAAACTAATTATTTATGTAATGATTCAGACCCACCCAGACTTGATACAGAAAAATGGATTGTTGTAGAAAAACAAAAAACAACTAAAAGACATGATGGCAACAGTCAGTCGTCTCTGTGTGTAGAGTGTTTTTAGTGTGTGAACAGATCCAGAAAGTTGTGTGCACAACTTTCTGGATCTGTTGTTGAAGAATTATTTTCTATTCCTGGATGAGAAGATCTTCCAGCTGTGCAGTGGTCATCGGTTGTGACTGCCTCCTATGAACACATCAGTGTAGCCTGTCTTCAGGCACATTTAGTATGAGACATGTGGGACTAAAAGGTGGCCAAGAAAGTGTCTGGACATGGTCCTAAAAACCAAAGGCTGCCAGTGTGGGGGAAGCCAGAGCGATCGTGCAAGAACAGGTTGGAACACTTCATCTCAGCACCTCTGTCTAGTTAGCTTTCCTAGAACAATCGGATCAGAAACTGTGCTCTCATGCTCAGCATGCTAATAGGCTGGCCTCAGTCGTCTCCAGTTGTAGAACGGTAGCGCAAAACACTTATTTTTGGGTTTTCTAAAGGACTGAAGTAATGTACTGAGAGATGGATTTGAAAGCAAATAATGAACATTTATATATGTTTTTAATCTCTAAAACAATATGCCCGCTTATTTTCTGCCAACCAATTGATGTTCTCCTCGATTCAATTCAATTAAATTTTATTTATATAGTGCCAGAATAACAACAGTCGCCTCAAGGCGCTCCATATCTGGATATACCCTTTTAAAAATAATTCATAGATCTCTAAAGCAGGCAACTTTTTAAAATGAAAAGTTGCTGATGTAGCTAAAGTAAACACCAAATGTATAACTAAATGTTAGGTAAAAAGAAATATGCAGTGCCCTAAATTATTATCAAAGTACAATGCAGTTAGACTCCACCACTTATTGAAGTATAAACCTTAATTTGTGGCTGATGTTGATATGAAGAGTGAAAACTATTGTGTTTTGTGGTTAAAAATCACAGAGTTTGAGGTCTGATTCCTGCAGAATCCATTTGTTTAATATGCAATCCAAATTGGTAATGAAAAGTCAAAGCAGCAATTAATTAAAAGTCAATTTTTTCCTCTGTGGTGAAGCTGAAAAATCATCACACTGACCAGATAATAATATTGTGTCAGCAGTGATGGAGTGAGTATAAACTATGTGAGTCGCAGCTGCTGCGCATAATGACAAACACAACCACAGAGAATGCCAAATATGACACTTGTTTAAAAAAAAAAATAACAAAAAAACCCACAAAACATTTCTTTCCAGACACAAACACAGAATATCATGATTGAGGAAAGTCAAATGTTGGAGTGGTTAGTTGGACTAAAATTGCATATGTATGTATCTGTGTGTGCATGTGTTTCTGTTTTCAGCTTTTCCTACTGACAAAAACTTATAATTCATTAAAATTAAATTTTATAAATTAAATAAAATTTCTGTTATTTACTATTTCTACTTTGCATCATATTTTAAAGAGGGTACACTTTAAAAAGAAAAGAACAAAAAGAGGATATTCTGTCAATTTACAAAAACAGTTTTTTTTTTGTTAATTGATTTTCAGTTTTATAATTGCAGGATGGTCTGCACAATGACCTAATAGAACGTTTTCTTTAATTTTACACATTTATTTCTTACAATTTAAGCACCGAGCAGCATTTCTTTCTCATGTTGAAAAACTGAGATATATTGTTGAAATTGCATTTCACTGGTTCATCCCACTTAAGGTCAGAGTGGGGGTGTAGGTAGCCTACAGTGTATTATTAGTTGATTGTTTTCTGTTAAACTATTGCTTTTATTATGTAATCAAGTTTTTTGACAATTAGGACAAAATGAAAATCAGTTTTAATCACATGAAAGCACTTCAGATATATGAGTAAAATAAAGCAAACTATATAATAAGACATCTTTGATCTTCTTAAAAACACTCTACAAAATCTGATATTTAGTCATATTTTTAAAGTACACTTATAATATGTATATAAAGCAAGCTTCTCTCAAGTTAAACAGAACAAAAACACCACCTTTATCTCAACATTATAGCCCTTATATATCTCCATAATATGTTGTGCATACATTTTTGCATACACAGATTTTGTAAATCTTCCATATAGAATAGATTGGTCACATATGTGGACTGTTCAGCTTTATTTGGCTTAGGGCTAGAATTTTGTACCACCTCATCCAATTACAGAAAAAAAGCATAATTTTAGAATATGTAAGCCTAACTTTTATTTTAATAAAAATTCCCAATTGTTCATACACGAGTCCCGTTTAAAGCTAAAGTAGAATGAATGAAAAAATAATGTTTTAAATGATTTTTTCTTGTTTGTTTTAAAAATAAATTTTATTAGTGTTCACTGATAAATTGTTGATAAATTGATAAAGTGTTTCAACAAATAAAAGGTGTATGTGAGTATAAAACTGGTTAAAATTGCAGCTTTGGATCTCCTCGTGTAATGTTATAGTGAGCATTAGTTGTGTGAAACTTGAGACATTTTCTTGATAAACTGCTTGTGGTTGGATTTTCCGGTGACAGTTAACTTCTCTGTTCACAACTGAAACCCGGTCTTTTCTGATGAGCAGCAATGTTTTCTCTGCCAGTCTTTGTCTGCAGTCTTTCTGCCTCTCTGTGGGAGAGGAGGAGGGGTGATGGGTGGTGGTTTGTTGCCCTCAATATGTTGTGATGGAAGACTTGGTTATCCAGAAGGAGTGTCCGCCTGGCCAGACAGGAACCATCATTGATCTGTTTGGCATCAGGCGTCTCCACAGCTTAGAGTGCTGATCAGGCTGCCGGTGGATCCACAGAGTCGGGCTCTGTTCGCACTGCAGCTGACAGCACACGCAAGTCTGCTCCTTTCTGTTCATCATGGGCAGATTTTATGTTTCTCTGCTCAGTGTGAACCACAAAAGCTGCAGAGTGTATGGACGTGACAGAACATGATAAGAAGTCTCCATTTATGAAAATAACAGAAGTGATGGGAAGCAGAGTGGGATTCAAAATGAACAGTAAAATACTCATGACCCTGTTGAAAGGTTGGCTATTTTTTATTCCAAATGTTACAGATAACATTTCAGAAACACAGCAAGGGTACAATTAAATGTCTTTGCCCAATGCTTGCTTATTATTACTCTTAATATTAGTTCAAATGATTATGTCTTTAGTTTTGTTTGAGCTCATCGACTCCCTGACCAACCTTCCATACGTATTAAGTCTTGCAAAAACAAATGAATATTTTAATTTTAAGTTATAATTGTTTTAAATAGTTAATACACGGACCAGAATGATTGCAGATGTGTACAGAAGTGTTTCCAGGATATTTTTTCAGTGTGGTGGCAATGACAAAATAAATATAAAGAAAAGGAAGTTAGGTAAGATTTAAGCATGAATTGTTAGGGAAAGAATGTGTTTTGTATCTCCTAGAATGTTATACTCTGCTGAAGCAGGTAATCTCTTCAAACATGTGTGCCTTATTTAGTTTAACAGCATGGAAACAAAGGTGTGCATGAGAGAATCGTGTTCCTGTTCACTTAGTGATGAGACTATCCTTTTTGGGATTATGAGGAAATCTCAGGCATGTGAACTTTACTAAGAGATACAAGAACTCACATTTAAAGATTAGCTTGACCTTCACTTCCTAACTAGTATACTGTAGCAGCATACTATGTTTTATGTGTGTTTGTCTTCCTGAATGTACAGAAAAAATGTCCTCTCAATGCCAGCTAGCTTCTCTTGATAAGGAACAATGCACTTCATACATCTATTAGCATCATTTCCTTTGCAAAGTTTTTTAAACGATGCAAATCATTGTAATTTGATTCAAAACAAGATTATTTCAGAAACTTAAAAAAGTTGTAATTTTTGTGTGTTTTTGAAAGGAAAAGTTCAAAAACAAAACTAGGAGTTTGTTTCTTCATGGGACCACACAACAGTGTAATGCACAGATATAAATAAAAGGGAATCTTCTTAAAATAGGGGTAATAGTAGCTTGTTCAGACTTGTCATTCCGTTAGAATCACAGCTAAAATTACAAAGTTAAAATGCACCATTAACTCTTCAAAAATACAGCTTAATTTTTAACTTCCCAACGTCACAGCAAGTGTTTAAATGCTAACATGAGTTTAATAAAGTGAAAGCTAAATGTTAAGTGCTTATATTAGCTGCACAATCATAGCCAAATTCAAAATTATAACTTTAACTTTTCACATTAACAGCTAAAGTTGAAATGGTAATTTTAACTTTATATACAGAACTAACTTTATCGTCCCAAAATTACAGAAAAAAAAAACTTTTAAACACCAACATAAGCATAATAAAGTAACTGATGAAGCTTTAAACACCTAACCTTAACTTGAGATGCTGAGATTAGAAAGTTCAACTGCTCCCCTGTTTTCTAAGGGGTTACTACAGTGGATGAATATGAAAGTTTGATTTGGCACAGGTTTTATACCAGGTGCCCTTCCTGATACAACCCTCCCATTCATCCAGGCTTCTGAAGCCCCGAGGCTGGGTTTGTGCTTTCTCCGGGAATCAAACTGGGGATTATTGATGAATAAGAAAAAATTGTTAACTATTGTGTCAACTACTACTACTCCACAGATCCGCTTAAAATGCAAATGTGGAACATTATTAAAAACATTAAAATTAGACTGTACTCCATAACAGCCACGGCCGGCTGGTGTGTTTCTACTAATGTTTGTTTACAAAGACATTTTTGTACATAGTACAAATTAAAATTTGGTTAACATTAATCAGCATGAAATCAGGAAAGCAAAAACTGATATGATCAATTTAAAATTTTGCAATATTTTACATTTTTACTCCAGAGTTACCTTACCAACTCTGGCTACCGTTCATCTGTAGCGAGTGTAGCCCGACAGCAAAGTGACTCCAGAACAAATCCAGCTCTCAGTCTGCTTTTTACCTCGGCTGTCATTCCCAGGTGAGAAGAACCTGTGCTTACGGACTCTGGTATGAGTTAATGACTCACCTACTGAGGTGAGATGTTGAGGATATGCTGATCTTTTCTGTTAGCCTCTGCTAGCTGATGCTAGCCCGCATTAGTGAAACTGTCTTTAATATGAATCTAAGGCTGGATTAAACTGTTTATCAGAGGGAAAGTGTGATTTTTAGGAAACTCAAGTCTATCAATAGCTGGAATAATGTTAGCTTATAACCAGCTCTTGTGGTTCTTGTGAAATGCACAAAGACGGGAGAGCTGCATGATTGATCTGTGATAATAAGTAGCTGTGACAATATCAGGTCTAAATAAGCATGGTTGTTGATGTTTTTTGTGTGTTAGAGTGCTGACCATTCAGGAGATGAGATTTGAGGTGAGGAGGAAGAGGATGACACTTTGTTAAGATGCCCGTGGCGTTGTCTCTTTCCTTCACATCTTCACTTCTCTGGTGGAGGGGACCCCTTCAACAAAAAGGTCTATTTCAACAGGAAAGCAGTGTCTTTAATCATGTCATCCTAACAGAGTTTCCCAATATAGACATTTTTCTCTAATTAAGACATGGGGACTGCAATACTTTCACTTTATTTAGGTCTGAAACTCCCATCAAAAATATTGATGTCAAAACAAAACTGTTTTTTCCTACATGATTAAAAACTGACATTTAGGAAAGACATGGGCTCAAACCACAGGCTGCTGTAGTGTTGTTTTATCTCGGTTTTTCTTTTGTTATTACCCTTTAATTATAGATTTTATGTCCAACTCACAAGACACTTTCTGTCATCTACAACCTCAGACTAACTGTCTGTGAAGCCTTTTGTGCGTAAGCTCTCTATGCATTTGCAGGTTCCAGACACATCTTTGGTGACATTTGTATGATGTTTGCTCTCCGTTGTAAAGATAAAATCCAAGGACGGACTCGCTGTTCTTTCTTGCGTAAACAGCTGATGCTGGTGCTTGCTGTCTGAGGCGTCATATTTTTTCAGTTTTCTGAGGCTGAATGCACTTGCCATCGCTCTATTTTTGAACTCGAACAGCACACATTTCAGCCCTGCAGTGATGATGGTTGTTGTGTCACAGTTTAATGTTCCTTCCCAATTGCTGGAAAGCTTCTGGAGGCTTCAGGTGAGAATGTATTTTCAGGAATCAACAAGAACGTTACATGAAAAGAAGAAGAAGAAAAAACCCCACAAGTGTAAAGGCTTTTTTCCCAGTGTATTTCTTTGTTGTCTTGAATTATTTCAAACACAGAAATGTCAAACCGAGACGAAAAGCCAAAAAATACAAAGAATGGAGCCGAGAGATTCTCCAAAGGTCGCTTGGAGATGTCTGGGGTTCATCTCTGAACACTAAGAACATGTAGTTATGATCCGAAATTGTTCGGGCAATCTGTGGTCTGACAAACACCTTTCTTTAGAACTGTGCACAAAATGTTGGGGAAACGCTTTCTGGGCAGTATTAGCAAATAACTGATATGTTTGGAGCTTTTAAATGATATTAGCAGACAAAAATAACAGTAGATAGGCACATATTGAGATGATGTAGTTCAATTTAATGAAATATAAGACATGAAAAACTTCACTGAACTGCAGATGCACTGTTCTAACTTCAGTTAACACAAAAACCTGTAAGTTTACAGTTGTATACCCTGACAGTGGACAGGGAATGCATTTTAAACTAAGTAAAGAGCTGCTGTGTTGTTGCTATCTTGTGGGATGATCCCTTTCAAAATACAGCAGCACCAGGATTTTCACCAACCGGGTAAGTTTAAAAAGATTCTTTTATATTGATAAAGCTCTGCAGCATTCGTTTCCACAACTAAATGCATTTATAAAATTCATCACTATGAGGTGACCTGTTAATAGAGAGGCTTATGGCCTATGCAATCTTTGCAGATTTTCAGAATTTAAAAGATATTATATGTCACATATGTCAGTCTCATATTTTTACATTATAGCTTTCTGTAAAATATTTTAATTGTTTATATTTGGTTGTTCCAAATGGGGGAAAATTATATTTAAAAAAAGCTAACTATCCAGTAGTTACCCAGTATCCAAGACCTGGATGGCCTCTAACTTTCTGCTGCTTAATTCAGATAAAACTGAGGTTATTGTACTCGGCCTTGAAAATCTTAGAAATATGGTATCTAATCAGATTCTTGCTCTGGATGGCATTACCTTGGCCTCCAGTAACACTGTGAGGAACCTTGGAGTCATTTCTGACCAAGATATGTCCTTCAATACACATATTAAACAAATATGTAGGACTGCTTTCTTCCATTTGTCCAACATCTCTAAAATTAGAAATATCCTGTCTCAGAGTGACGCTGAAAAACTAGTTCATGCATTTATCACTTCCAGGCTGGACTACTGTAATTCATTATTATCAGGAAGTCCTAAAAACTCCCTGAAAAGCCTTCAATGAATTCAAAATGCTGCAGCCAGAGTACTGACAGGG
>VUQR01025851.1:5504-15974 GCA_015108515.1 Hemichromis elongatus | reverse complement strand
TAATTTGCTGTTTATGTGTCTAAGCAAAGGCTCTCTGGATCGTCTGCAGGTTGTACAAAATGCTGCAGCTAGGCTTTTGACAAAATCTTCCAAGTACTCACATGTGACACCGTTGTTATCTCAGTTACACTGGCTTCCTGTTATATTTAGAGTCAATTTTAAGATCCTGGTCTTGACCTACAGAGCTGTGCACGGACTGGCACCAGCCTACATCTCCAATTTGCTACAGCCCTATGTCCCCAGCAGGTCTTTGAGGTCATTTGATCAGGGCTTACTTGCTATAAAAAATACTAAAAGGAGGACTAAGAGTGGTAGAGCTTTTGCCACTGTGGCCCCTCGATTGTGGAACTCCCTCCCTCTAACATTAAGAACTGTGGACTCAGTAGCTGCTTTTAAAAAACAACTCAAAACTCACCTTTTTAAAACTGCTTTTTGTTAAATTTTTGCCTGCTTTATATTCTTGTTTTAAATCTTTTTATGACTTGTAATCTTATGTGCAGCACTTTGTGATTCTGTCTTGAAAGGTGCTATATAAATAAAAATTTATTATTATTATTATTATTTATTTTACATAAACTGACTCTGGATCTGTACAATTGCGCAAATGCGCATGCGTTGAGGTCGGAATGGTGCCGACACACTCGCACTACATTATATTTCTGGTTTTAAGGATGCTTACTTAAACAGGGCAATCTAAAACGCCTTCTTTGTTATTAGTGTTAAGTCATCTATAAAACATTATTATCAAATTTATAATGTACGATAATTTGTTCTAAAAAATGGTAATTTAGGCTTCTCTGTATAATATTGTGGGATTTTGGATGTGGCAACACTGGGTGAGCCAGCCGCCAGAGAAGGAGGAGGAGAACAGTGTATCCCGATCATAAATTTAAATCAGCAGAAGCAAAGTCAGAATACAAAAAAGTGAAAATTATATTGCAAACGACGAGTGACTACAGTGGAAAAACTACACTGTGGCCTCCAGCGAGCTGTAGCAGCGGCAAAGCCAAACACAGGTGCCATCTAGGAAAGAAGTTAAATGCGACTGGAGCAGGTCTTGGTGATGAATTGCTTTGCTTACTTTGACAAAATGTTCATTGATCAGATTCCTCAATAAGATGTCAGAAAAAACACCGGTGTTTTATATGAAAAAAATTCTAGACATAAATCTGGACATAGATACGGAGCCTCGCTGTCACTGGTATTTATATGAGACCATGTCAATGGCAGTGTAATGAAACCAGCTGTGCATTGCTGTATCATCAACTTGTCAATCTGAAGTCACCTGTGGGAATAGGCTCGCACTTGGCGATCATGACGTTGTATTGGCCACTAGGACACTCGCACTTGAATGAACCATCCCTGTTTACGCACTGCGCCTCTCCACAGACACTGCTCAGCAACTCACACTCATTCACATCTGTGGAGAAGTCAAACAATAATGTGTTACTATAAGGTCACTCATATTGGCGTGCTCATTTGATTCATTTATAGATAGGTAAACACAAAACAGAAAAAAAAAAAAATACCAAATATATTCATCGATTTTATATAAAGTGACTCAAATTTTATGTTTGAAAAGGAGCAGGAAGAGGAAGAAACTTATGATACTACCCATGCTTCCTGTCTAATGAATGATTGCAAGGTTCCTCTTACTTTCAAATTACCTGCCAGTGGCTAATACATGTGCTTATATACCTATGTATTCATATGCAAACAAACACATACAATTATACATATACACTGTTCCCTTAAAAAAAACATGGTTCACTTTTCAAGGCCTCGCAAATTTTTTTCATACAATTTTGCATGCTGTTGTTTTTTTTTTTTAAGCACATTGTGTACTGCGTCCTGATTGGCTGTAGACCAGTGTCATCTTGTGCCGTGCCTCCTGTACAGTACAGAATGCGTTCAGCTTGTCAAATTTGCATAAATCTTTGATCGCTAGCAGTGCGTCTCTGGAGTGCTGCACTGTTTGTAAGTTTTCTCCCCAACAAACACAACAACGTCGACAAAATGTTTTACACCATCAAAGGTGGTTTCATTCTATAATACTGGACTTATTTTTTTTTACGAAGGTTTAAACTTTGAGAGTGTTTAAACAAGAGAGAAAAGTGTGAAAATGTTCATGCCTGTCTGAGAAAAGTGTATAAAGTGTGTAGTGAAGGGGTTACAGCCTTAAAACATCTATAATAATTGTAAAAAATACAGTTGGCTACAGCGCTAAATGAGGAACTGCTGTATACCTGCACCATAGATTTATTCACCCACTATTTTATTATATAATCACTAGGCTCATTCATTCTTCTGTCATTTTACATCTATTTTGCTTTTTTTTAAAAAAACAAAAAAAAACCTATACTCGCATATAGAGTAAAGACACGTTTTTGGTTTTTGTCATACTGATTTCTGTTGTGAGTCAATCTGTGACATTCTAATTTATTGTCAATCATCACCACAAACAAAGCTGCACCACCTCCGCATACCCATCAAGCTCAAAATCCTTTCCTCCTCCACAATAAGTCTCTGATCCTGCTGTTATGCTGAACAGATTTGTGAGTTTGCTTAACTATTCTTTGACGTTGTCATGGCCCCTGTGCCTGCACGGCTGGCCCAGCGCGGCCACAACTGTTTTGTTTTGGTCTTGACGTTCTCTCGCTCACATCACTCTACCTGGGCGGAGCTCATCACAGGCTCCCACCCTTGGCCCATGTGCCTGCAGCTGCTTCCATATTCTGATTTTTATTTTTTTTTTATTTTTATTTTTTTAAGTAATTTGGTGTCCTGACATCAATATTTGCATGACTCTCCTGGCTACTTTGCTCATTCAACTAGTTAGCCATGTTTTATTTTTGAGAGATAGACAGGCTATAAACATGCTCTTCTTTATCCTTGCAAGTGGAAGAAAGCTTTGCTTTGCTTTTTTCCACTTGGATACAATATGGTCTTGGTTAAGGGGAATCCCCTTTTGAAGAAATCTATATTTAATGCCAAATTCAGAAGTCAGAAATGAACACAAACTTTCTTTTAATGTTCACTCTTCACTCAAGTTGGTTTATGAGCTGCTCAGTGTTTAACAGAAATATTGCAGTATATTAAGCTTTTAGGAAAGATGCCATACTAGTAATATTGCTTTAAAGCTTCTTTGGATGGAAACAGTCTTGAATAAAAGCAAGTGAAAGTTGTATTTGAAAATTAAAAATATTAATAAATAAATAAAAAGCATTGAATTGAACATAAGAAGAGAGGGAAGCTGATAAGATGGGGGAGTAAGAGGGGGAGGAGTGGTCTGAGTGGTTAGCGGTAAACCATCACTGTTGGTTTTTAAGGGAGGGGTGTGTGTGTGTGTGTGGACGGGTATTAACATCTTTGTGGGGACCAAAAATTGGGTTATGGTTATTAGGTTATGGTTAGGTTCAGGGTAAGGGTCAGGGTTAGGCATTCATTTTGGATGGTTAGGGTAAGGGGCTAGGGAAAGCATTATATCAATGAGATGTCCCCACAAGGATATAAATACACACGTGTGTGTGTGTCCGCGTGTGTGTCCATCTGTGCTAGCCACAGCATCGTGATGGTTTGGCAGGAAAGAGGAGGCAGCTGCCCGGACTGAAATAGGGTGGGACTGAACCGTAGTGCCAAAGGACAGATGAGAAGTGTGTTTAAGTGTGTATAAAGAACATACTGTACTTTGGTAGTTCTGGTACTGTATTTTATGTTTGCTGTGGGTTTTTTAATGTATTTGTATGTGAAGCTTTCTATTTAGGTTATGATAGTGGAAGCCATGTGGGCCCCAACAGTAACCAGTTTGGGGCCCAGTTAGTCTTGAGAAACTACCAGCACCCATTCCTGATAACAAGCAAAAACATTTATGCAAAATCTTGACAAAATTTTGGTAACGAGGTGGCGCGTTGGCAGACCAAGCCCCCATTACATTTTGGCCATTTCTTAAAAAAATTTTTGAGGTGCTCTTAAAATTAGTAAATTTGTCAGTCAATGGGTGTCCATTTCTTTTTGACCTCTTCCCATATGGACACTGGTGGCTTGTATTTGTTCTGAAGTTATCGGAAGAAACAAGGTGGTTCTTGAGTTGATGATATGGTGTTTGTTGTGATTCTTGATCTCCGTTTTAAGTCTTTAGCTTTTGTCTTTGTTTTTTCTATTCCGTGTTTCTTTTGTCTTTTCACGATCCTTTGTATTTGACATAGTCATTATGACACCACGTACACATTAAGATATTTAAATAATTCGGATACAAGTTGCACACAGCTTCCCATCATAGCATGTTATTAATATACAACTTGCAATCAGTATCAGCTCTAAAAGCCTTGTCGATTGATCTCTAATATATGTACCAAAGCTCACACACTTACCCACACAGCCGTGGCCATCCCGGGACTCCTGGTAGCCCTGGTCACAGAGGCATCGGTAGGAACCAAGCATGTTCTCACAGAAGCCGTGGGGGCCACATATTGTCTCATTGAGTCCACACTCATCAATATCTGAAAACCAAATAAACAACATCAAATCTCTTATTAATGGTTTATTCTAGCCTCGACTCTACATCACTCCATAAAGTATTATCTTTACTTTCCGATTTCATTTCTGACTATAGTGGCAATAATTTCATTGCAGAACAAAACAGAACTCCATTGCAGTTTTATGAAAAAAATAATTCTAAAATGTTTACACACACACACTCTTCTCCTGTGTCTTCCTTTATTTCCCTCCAAACAGATGGAGGAAATAAAATAAAAGGTGAAAATTGAATGCAGTGGATTAAGCTGAATACTGACACAGCTTTAAAGTGAAACAGCTGGTGTAAAAAGTTGTTTTAAAAGAACACACACACTAACTGGTTTCATAAAAGCAGACACCCAGACACTTGAGTCTGAGCCCCCTGCATAAATCATGAGGCAAGAAGCAACAAATATCCCTCCTAGTCTAGACAGCAAGCTCAACAGCTTCCGTCTTCCGTCCACAGTTTCTCTCATGTTTTTCTTTTCTCTTTGTTTTTCTATAAGACAGCAGAAGGCATTTAAACCAGCTCTAGCACGGAGGCCATGACTCCTGCCATGGTGCAAGAAAGTATTCAAACATGATATGAAAAAATTCTTCAGTCCCCCCCATGTTTCTTTAACCCTTAAGTAGAGATAGCATACTTAAAATATATGGTGATATTGTACAATAGCGGTAACACTTGTATGTAGTTCAGAGTTGATACTGAAGGAAAGACTGAGAAGCCCACTTTATATCATAAACAGTCATCTTATAGTAATGACAACTTTGGAATAGGCTGATACATTGAGCAAGAAACGCACATTATAAATGTACAAATAAACAAAGGAAATTATGGATTTAACCTTTTCTCAAGATCACAAGTAAAAGCACTAAAGGGAATACACAATCCACAACACACAACAACAGCATGCTGAGTGACTGTCATCTTTTATTTATTTATTATTACGTGTCAAGAAATACTACAAAGCCCTTTTGCCAGTATAGTTGAACTATACAACAAGATTCATCTAAAAATACTAAAATAGACAGACTTCGAAATTATTAAAAATAAAAAAAGTAAGCTCCCACCTAAATGCAACATTATTTAAGTGCTTAAAGAACAGAAGCTAGAAGGGCAGTATGACATATTAGTATAGCAGTGCATCAGGTCAAGTCGGTCCAAAAAAGTTCCAAAAATGGGAAAAAAAACTATTGAATGCTGAAACTAGCTCAATAAGAAAGATAAGATGAGACCACCTCATACATGACCTAGGGTCCATTAGATGGTTTTTAGTTGAGTTGGACTGCAGAATGAAGGAGAAGCAACCCACATTTGCTCAGCATATGTGGGAACTGTTGGAAATGTGTTCTTTTTGGAAACTGTTGGAAAGGCTGCATTTCATGACCTCATGAAGCTGGTTCACAGACACACTAACACAATATGAAAAAAGAAATGAAAGCAAAACCATGTTTGATCTTAAATTTGGCCTTTAATGGCACTTCCTTACATACTTCTAGACCGCTCCTAGATCTGTTGTTACTTTTAGAATAAGTAAGTAAATTTTATTTAAAGAGCACTTTTCACAGATAAAAATCACAAAGCGCTTCACAATAAAACCAGAAATATAAATAATAATATAAAACAATGAGATAATGGTAAATGGGCTTAAACGTTTTACACAACAATAATCACATTCATTAAACACGGTGGTGGCTTGGAAACAGCATGTTTAAATCATATACGTGTGCCTTGTCAGCGCCATTGCATCTTACCATCACAGGACGGCATGTCGAGGCTAGCGGTGAATCCACTGTCGCACACACACAGATACCCTCCGTCCGTGTTGAGACATTTGCCATGAGGGGAACACAGCTCTGTTTCGTCGGCACACTCATCAACATCTGGAAAAGTACAGAGTGAACAGAGAAAGATGTATCACTCCATACAACAAGTCTGGATCCTTTGTTTAAAGAAGCAGCTTACCACTGCAGATGGTGCCATTGATCTGCCGGTACCCCTGTGGGCAGGTACAGGTGTAGGAGCCCAGATTGTTGACGCACTCTCCCACTTCCTTACATGGTCTGACTTCCTCTGTGCACTCATTCACATCTAAAGCATCAATAACACAACAGTTTTTTTAATTTTTTTATTAAAGTGATATTTTCTGATTATGTTGACAGATTTGATCAAATCCTTATCATACATCCATCCATGCTTGTCAGCTTATCCTTGTCTGGGTTGTGGGGGGACTGGAGCCCATCCCAGCTACCACAGGGCAAAATTTAGATTTACCAATTAATCTAACCCCACTAACTGCATGTCTGTGGGAGGAAGCTGGAGTACCCAGAGAGATCCCACGCAAGCACACAGAGAACATACAAACTCCACCCACAGAGAACATACAAACTCCACCCACAAAGACCCCGGCCAGGTGGTTAAATTGAACTCAGAACCTTCTTCTCAGAACAATGCTAATCACCAAACCACCGTGCTGCCCCTTGTCTAGTTGAATGTTGTAGCAGCAAGCTGCCAACAGGCCAGGGCGAGAAAAAACCTTCGGGTAAATAAAATCATTGCCATTCATTGTAATTAGGTGTTCTTCAGCAATGTCCTGAGACATCAATGATAGAGCATTAACCACAAATGATCTGAACTGCTGCCAGAGGGTAGCTGGATGTAAAGTTTAAAATATGCTTTTTCGACATGGCCTAGAAGATGCAGATGCACTAAAAGGTATCACTGGACAAAGCATCATCAAGGTTAATGGGGGTGAAGTTTGAATAATAAATTAAGTCAGTACATGGTACAAAGATTTTTTTCCTCTATGGAGAGATTCTCCATTCATAACAACCCTGCAGTTGATGTTTACTTTATACCTTGATAAGTCATCCATTTGGATATTGTTAAAGGCTGCTTTGACAGTCGTGTGGCGCGAATTAGCAGACATTCATACCTGCATGTTGCATCCATACAGTTTTTGGATTCAAAGCTAACTAAGCTTGCAACTGAAAATTCTATCCCCCAATCTCTAGACAAACGTCTGCCTCAAACATCAGAGTCCAAAACTACAGTACTAATGCAGAATGCATATAGTCCACTTAATTTATTCTGCCATGGAATGGAGGGAAGATGTTTTTATTTGTTTGTTTGTCTGATTCTTAGAGGTCCAGTGTTCACAGTTGTTAAAATATCATGTTTTTGATGCCAATAATAGCTTGAACTGATTTAATTTCGGTGAAAATTGGGCGAAGATTGAAAAATCATTAAATACTTTATATCACCCACATGCATGCGCAGATGTTCAATCTCCAAACTTCACAACAACATACTAGATCTTTGGGGACCTCGAAAAAAAAATCTGAACTGTACAACAGACTTTTTATTTTTTTTCAATGTCATGACCTACTATGTCACAATGCCATAAATCTTCGCATAATCACACACTGTATGTTAATATCTTAAAATTTTACAGCTTATAGAAGACAAAGATTTCAGCTGTTTCTGCTCTAATCATATGGGTAAAGATTTTAGTACTTAAAATTCACTGTATATCCTCTTGTTGTTTCAAAAGCAGGCTGATGTCTGCATGTTGTAATAAAACCATCAGAAAGCATCAGAAAAACCTCACTGAATTCAAGTGTGGTACTGTAAAATGATGCCACCGATGCAGCAAAATTCCTTCCTTCACATATATTCCATTACATTAAGTGGAATTATTTCAAAGCGAAGCATTTGGCGACCAAAGCAACCAAACCACAAACTGGTAGACCACGTAAAGTTACAGGGCGGGTTCACCAAGTGCTGAGACGAGTGCATAAAAGCCAGAACGCTCCACTGATTCAACAAGTGCAGCGTTCCAAACCTCTGGCAGCAACGTTAGTATAAAAACTGCACACCGAGATCTTCATAGCGTGGGTTTCCACAGCTCACTCCTGTGGGTGTAAAGTGGAGGTGGGCCAGTACTTTGTGTAGTGTATGTAGTACTATACCATCGCACTGGTCTCCAGCTGGCGATAGTCTGAAGCCTGGCCCACATACACAGAAAAAGGAGCCTTCGGTATTCTGGCAGTGGCCTCTGACACAGACCCTCTGATCCTGGCACTCATCTATATCTGAAACAATAAAAACAATAGAATACAAGGGTTAAAGTTATCTGGATTTCTCACACAGCAGATGAACAGTGTGCTGAGGGGCTTCTCTCAGTGAATGATTATTTAAGCGAACAGGCTGGTTGACACTGACTGTCTGCAGTGTTTCTTTACATACAGTGAAAACAGCGAGAGCACTGATTTATAGTGTGAGTGTTAAACTAAACTGATCTGGACACTGGAATAAACACTTCAGGTAAACACAGGCATAGTAATGGGAGTGGCCTATTATAACTGATGCATATTACATTGTTATACAAGAGAAGCAAGGCTTTAAACAATTAAACACGACTAAAATCATCTATATTTACGAAAATGTCATCATTCGTTGATAAGCAATGTATAAAGTCCACTGGTGATTTTGAGCAATGTTCAGTGAGGTAATGACATCATCCAATTCAAGCAAGAGATGGCCACACCTAATGCATGATTAGAAGGTAAAACCTCTTTTAACAGCTCTTCTAAATGTATATTTATAGACTTTTGATGACCACCACAGACTAGTGCCCACCAGCTGAATATTTGTGGGTTTAAGTAAGTCGGTCTGAGTCAGTCTTCCATTCTAAGCTCTTCAGCACTCTGAAGCATAAACAATTATGCTCCACCGTATCTCGAAAACATCATCCCATCGTCCCGGTCGAGAACGTTCCTCTCAGACTGCAGGTTAACTTGTGGTTTTTTGAGATTTTTAAAGTACAATGGGAGGCAGAGCTGTCAACCATCAGGCCCTTGCCTGTGGAAACAGCTACTAGTTTGAGGTCAGGGGACAGACACCTTCTTTAATTTAACATTGACTTAATATTTTCTTTTTTGATAAAGGGCTAGATCAGATGAACCTGTCATTGGCTCAGTCTGCTAAAAGACCTCCCATGATGCACTCAGCCCTTCTCTTCCACTCCCCTCTTTTCACTCTCCTTTAGGGCTCCTCAGGGTAGCCGTTCAGGGGATTTGAACCCATGACTTTCCAATCATGGGGCAACCACGGTACCTACTGAGCTATCCCTGCAATCCCTATCGTCACTGATTTCTAGAATCAATTCGATTCCGATTCACAAGGGCCTGATTCAATCCACGATTTTGTTTCAATTCGATTTGATTTGAATCTGGGAAATTTTGCATCAGACAGTCAGAAATATTATAATTTTGATCATTTATCAGTACTGACACTTGTGAGACTTCATCAGAGGTGTGAGCATTACAGCAGATGCCTTTGTCTCAAAGTAACTAAGGATAAAACACAGAAAAACATGAAGGATAAAGATTTTAATGCACGGATATCGCTTTATTAAAGATAAAATCGATTTTAATCAGGAAATCGATTATTGAAACCCACCCCTACTCCCATTATTTATATATAATTTTTTCATTTATTACTCTTAGTGCTTTGTCACTGTTCTTTTTGCACCTTCTCTGAGCCTGGTACTTCTACATGTTTGTTTTAAATTCCTTTACTAAGTTCTCCAACTGCCTGATCATTAGGTATGACACAATGTTATGATGACATTAGCTTTGGGTGGAGAAGAAGCCCAATATAAATCACATCTAGTTACTATTTACTGTAAATCAAATATGATTTATAGGAATTTATTTATATTCAGAAAGGGTTATCCTAAAAAATTTAACTCTTCTCTAGTCCATTAATGGCTTCCACTGATAGTTGGCACACAATTATGGCACATTATAACAGTTTCCTGCTGTTTATTTAAGGATCATCAAGAATATCATACATAGTTTTGCAAGCAAATAATAAAATATTTTAACTATATGATCAAATAAAAATAAAATTTGTTAAAAATTAAAAAAAAAAAAAAAAAAAACAAGATA
>VUQR01025850.1:0-12231 GCA_015108515.1 Hemichromis elongatus | reverse complement strand
AAGATGGGAGACGCCCCCTAGGGTGGTGGAGAATGACCAAGTTTGGTGGACAAACAGAAGAAGACGGCCGTAGTGATTGATGTAGCAGTTCCGAATAAAGGAACATCAGGAAGAAGGAACACGAGAAGCTTGAGAAATACCAAGGGCTCAGAGAAGAGCTGGAGAAGATGTGAAAGGTGAAGGTAACGGTGGTCCCAGTGGTAATCGGAGCACTAGGTGCAGTGACTCCTAAGCTAGGCGAGAGGCTCCAGCAGATCCCTGGAACAACATCGGAGATCTCTGTCCAGAAGAGCGCAGTCCTAGGAACAGCTAAGATACTGCG
Organism: Hemichromis elongatus; assembly: GCA_015108515.1. Lineage (NCBI taxonomy): Eukaryota > Metazoa > Chordata > Actinopteri > Cichliformes > Cichlidae > Hemichromis > Hemichromis elongatus. Next base: position 11,909 of record VUQR01025850.1, on the reverse strand, counting down.
CAGGACCCTCAAGCTCCCAGGCCTCTGGTAGAGGACCCGAGCTTGAAGGATTGACCGCCCGCAGGGGCGAGCGAGGAATTTTGTGCATGTGTATAGGTCGAATAAGAAAGCCCAACATTTTTTTGCCAATTTTTATATTTAATTTGAATAAATGTTTAATATTATAGTCATACAATAACTAATTCTTGATATATTTTTTCTGAATGTTTGATTTATTTATGTATTGTCTTTTTCTTTATCTGTTTTATTCACTCCTTTACTAAAGTCATGTGTCACTTGCAGACAGGTGGACTTCCAAACATGGAAGAAGAGTTGTTGATAGGCTGGCAGAACGAGAAGCTGCATCTTAAACAGGAAGTGTGTCAGCTGCAGGAAGAGCTGGCAGAGAGTCGTGCTGAAAAAGATGAGCTGGAATCCAGCAATAGAGCTCTGAAGGACAGGGTGAGAAGGGGCGGGGCAGGGGGCGGGGTGACCATTAGATGAAAGTCAGCCTTTACATCTTTCTCTCTCCATCCTCCCACCAGCTGTGCCGGTCATTGTCTCCCTCACTTGCCCTCTCTCTGCAATTAGAGGGTGAGCAGAGAAAATGGAAGAAGAAGGTCAGGGAGGGGAGAGAGAGGGAGGCCAGGCAGGCCCTGCTGATCCACAGGCTCCAGAACAAGGTAAGACCTCAGTACTCATAACTGGACTACACGTAGTGGGAGATGGAAAATATCGATTTTCATTTTACTGCAGGTGTTGGAATACAGAGAACGATGTCAGCATTTGGAGCGTCAGCTGAAGGATAATCATACACAGATGCTCAGCACTGAGGTCAGACTCAAGTAGTAGTACTTGCAGTAAAACCTACACACTGCCTGCTACGTTACAGTAAAACTACCACAGTGAGTTTCTGCATACGGCTGTTATGTGTTTGCTTTAACAGAGAATCATAGATGACTCTCTGAAAAGTGCCCTCTCCAGACTGGAGGAGGAACAGCAGAGGTAAGTGTGCCACGTCTGCCTGTGTTGGCTTAGACCTGCTGTGACCGCATGAATGCAGACACTCGAATCCTGGTGACCCTCCTTTGTTTTGAAATCAAAGCACGAAGGTGTGAATTAATTCTTACGTAGATCTTAGAAACTGTGATTCCCACAAGTGTGCTGTGCATCGTCAACATATAGAAAGTATTGTGTAGTTTGTCTAAAGAGCTTGGAAGGAAACGCGCCTTGACTTGTTTAGGTTTCCTGAAGATATTTTATCTGAGAAACGTCTTCAGTTCTGAGAGCCACTGGTGGAGACTTGCAGATTTTAGGCCCTATGGGAGATGTCCCCCCAAGAGGGTCATGGACCCACTATTGATCCTCTACCTAATCACCAAGGTGTGAAAATGGGTGTGAGTCACAAACAGCCAAAACACACGGGATCATGCTAACACATGAGGGTTAGCATCCACAACTATTTATTTGACTTCCTTTTAAAATGTTTAGAAATTCTGGTCATGCTAAAAGCTGTGCAGGTAACTTTTTCATGCAGCTCTGCACCAAAAGTGAAACTCTGCAAAGTTACCGGTGCTAATTATTGTCAAATCATTTTGCTGCTTCCTCCACGCCAGCCTCACTGTACATTTATGTATTCATCAATGCGTCCACTTCAGGTTGGTCTGAATACAGAACACCACGAGCAATGTCAAAGTACAGAGAAACTGAGGAACACCAACCTGATGTTAGTTCAAATTTCATAAAATAGTTGAGTGTAGTTTTTATACACGTCTGTATTAGTACTAGTTTGTGTGGTTAAAATAAAAATAAAATAAAAAAAAATAGTTCAGCTCTTGATAGGAATGTGTTTCATGGCCAGCTCTGCTCGGGATTCTTCTTCTAAAATATGGATGAAATTCCAGTTTCATGCCTGGTACTCTATTCATGTCAATATAAATGAAGTTCAATTTTAATTGTTCTATGTACAGATTGTCCCTTTTTTTCATGACGGTTTAAAAAAAAACAAGTTTGTGTTTTTAGTTGAAGCTGCTGATTTAATAAATTATTATGTGTCTTTCTCCTCAGGTCAGTCAGTTTAGGTGACACCAATAGTCTCCTTTGCAAGCAACTTATCCAATCAGAGCAGGCCAACCAGGCCCTGAAGGAGGACCTCCACAAGCTGATGAGTGATTGGACGAGAGCTGTGGAAGAGGCAGAGCAGCGAGAGGCTGATTTGCAGAATGAGCGAGAGGTGTGCAGTTTGTTTGACCCCTCAGATGGCACTTATTTAGTTTGTATAATAATGTGTGTGTGTGTGTGTGTGTGTTTAGCGTCGACTGCGTCTTGCGGGGGAACAGCAGGCTCGGTTGCTGTCTATTTGGAGATCTGTGGCCGCTCTGAGACGAGACTGTCACTCTGTGAAAACGGCTGCTGACAGGTACGTCTGAGGCGAGGCTGCTTCACTCTATGGAAGGTCACTTCAGTCCAGTTATTAGCACCACCAATCAGCACACAGAGGTATTCAAAGACCCTAAAGAAGAGAGAACTTTAAAACAGGACAGGGTTTAGACCATTAAAGGAATCTTTTTCAAAATGACCAACCTCATGCCGCACTTTGACCAGCCTGTCTCTGTCTGCAGGGACCTGTGGCAGCTGAGGGCCGAGTTTTCTCGTCTCTCATCGGTTCTCCTCTCCAGCTGTGACTCTGTCTCCTCCTCACTGAGGCTCAGCCCACTTTACATTAACCCTCTCTCCTTCTCTGTTTCTCCCCCTCTCCTCACTTCCCACTTCCCTCCCTTTTCCTTCTATTCTCCTCCTCTGTCCCCCGATCTGGCCCTCTGTCCCCCGGACTCTTCTGCACCTCCTCTCGTCTCATCGTCCACAATGCGAATCTTTTCCTTGGGAGAGTTGGAACACAAAGAGGAGAAGCATGAGGAAAGGAGGAATGAGGAAGAGCAAGACATTTCAGCGGTGAAGTCTGTTCCGGAGATTCAAGTTTTACAGCTGCAGCAGAGGTAAATTAGTTTCTACTGGAAGTCCAAACACATCCTGCACCTCCCTCTGTTCTCCTCTCTATCGTTCTCCTTCTTTCTCTGCCAGGATTGAGGCGCTCACTGGCTCGCTGCAGACTGAGGTCAGTCTGAGGGAGGAGAGAGAGAGGGAGGCCGAGAGACATAGAGTAATACAGAGAAGCCTGCAATCTGTGAGCCATGCTGTGATCAAACTGGTGAGTCTCTCATTATGATGGTCGGATGTACAAGGACAGTGTTTCTGTCGCTGCTGTTTAATAAAGTCAAATAGAAACTGAATCACTGCTGTTGTTACACAAGTACAGTTATTATTAAACATATCACCAATTTTCTAAGCAAAAAATCTATTTCTGAAGGTTATGTTGCCATGAGGTTCTCACCAGTAACAACCAGTCCAGTCAAACCGTAGGTGTTCATTAATTAATAATTAGTAATAATGAGAAATGACATGGGGGGAAAAATAGTCTTACTGAAATGTATTTAGTACATCATAGAAAAGCCTTTGTTGGTGATGACAGCTTCAAGACACCTTTCGTGTGGAGAAATTGGTCACATGCATTGTTCAGGTGTGATTTTCTGTTTTTTACATCCTGACGGTTCTACAAAAAGAACTCGAGTGCAGAGTTCATAGTTTTTCATTTGGATTCAGGTGATTGGCTGGGCAGCTTTGTTTGCTTTCCCTGAAACCACCTCGGTGTCCTTAGCTGTGTGTCTTGCTAAAACAATTTCCTATTCATCCTTCACTCTTATGAAGCTTTCCACTGCCGCACACTGAAAAACGGCCCACGAGCATGATGTTCCTACCTCTAGACTTCACTGTTGGCTCGGTGTTTTTGGAATAATGTGCAGACATCCAAACATGGTGTGAATTATGGCATCTAGAGAGTTCATTTTCTGTCTTGTCTGACCAAACTACACTACCAGGCAAAAGTTTACACTCCCCAGCAATAGGCATAGCGACATCCAGTGGATGAAGCCTTACACGTTGAAATCTTGCCACCAGACTGGGAGAGCTCGTGGTGCCGTATCACTTCGCTCTCACACTGCAGGCTTACTTGTTGTTCCTACGATGTTTAAAGGTTTTAGGTCCCTCTTCTGTGGAAGAAACTCCCAGCTTGGATTCGGGAGACAGACTTCATCCCTACTTTTAAAATTAGGCTTAAGCCTTTTTTTGACACAGCTTAAGTTGGGGCTGGATCAGGTGACCCAGCTTTATTTGAATCCCTGAAAGTGATGGCGTCTCTCCCAGAGCTCTAGTTCGGGGACATCTACGTGTGTCTTGTAGAGAATCCCTCGCCGCCAGGTTGAAAGCTTTCAAAGTAATGGACAGCTATGTTTGTTTTTGACTTTTAAACTAAAAGACATTTGAAGGATGCCTGGAGGGCAAAGAACTACGATGCTGTTTTGCCCTCCTGGTGGGCGTGTCCCAGTAACTCTGATGACACTTGAAAGCTATGAATATTGATGAGTCTGGAGCAGGATTGGTCACAAATAATGTGGGAGTGGCAAACGGACAGGAGGAGTAGAGGGTAAGGCTCAGGATTAAGTATATTAGTCCCACGCATGGCTCTACTTCCCATGATGCATTTAGCATTCTTCTCTCACCCTGTCTTCATACACCACTCTGCATTTAATCGAGTTATTTTTCATCTCTGGCTCAAATGTTTTTTCTCTCTTATTGTAGCGTCTTTACCTTACTATATAAAGTCTCTTGAGGCAGCTGTTGTGATTTGGCGCTATATAAATACAGCTGAATTGAATTCTTGCAGCAGTACATGTTAATGGCTGGTCTACATGAAGCTCCAAGAGCCTCTGTCAGTAGCAGGAAGTGAAGCTTGTGAAGTTAGCCTTGGTTCTACTTTGTGTTCAGTCCAGAGTCCTGACCACAGCCAGCAGTCAGGCGATGAACATCTCCTCAGAAGGTGTCCTCAGCCTGGATCTGTCCTGCTTGCTTTCTGTCCTGTCTCAGACTGAGAGCACCCTACAGTGGAGAAATGAGGAATTGCAGGTAAGAGGCACAATATATTTCTTTTATGGATGCTGCATTGCAAAATCACTACTGTTTTTATGGTTAATGTGTTAGTGTAGCCACAATATCTGCCTCCTAATCCACGATGGCCTACAGAGTCTGTACTTCATCAAAACTCAGAAACGCTAATCTGGCAACAGGTTTTCATGCAGTTTGGTTTGTTTGGGAAATTTTAATGTGAAATACTTCAGTTCAAAGTGCACGTTTTAGCACCAAAATACAGAAGTAGTTCAAAATGTGTGTAGAGTTTAAAACTGGATGGTACAGTACTGAGTGTTGGCCGTGAGTCCATCGTTTTAAGTTGTCTGTTTAGGCCTGACAGCTGAGGCTTCACATTACAGCGCTGATTTTAGGAGTCGACACACAAAACATACGTCATCCTTAATTTTAACTAAATGAATTGTTGACATATCAAATTAAAATTCATTATCACATTTAAAATATTGCAAATGTATTTTAGATGTCTTAAGTTATTCTCTGCTCAGTTTCAGCATGGTGCTCATAATATAGTCAAAAAGCAGCACACGCATGCCTGCATACTGAATCGATATGGTAACGTCTCTGCTAGTCGAACGTCTCACCGTGTGTGTGTGTACGTGCGTGTGTGTGTGTGTGTGTCAGGGGGCACAGCGATCTCTGCAGCAGCTCGGTGAGCAGAGAGCAGCGCTGCACCTGCGGCTGAAGCAGCTGGAGGACGACAACCAGCAGCAACACACACACACACAACAGCAACAGCAGGAGCTTGGCCACATTATGGACGTACTGAGCAGGTTCACACAGTGACAGTCAATTCAGATGAATTCAGATTTTATGCTACACTTTTGTGTAATTCATGCTTGTAAATGAATTTGTGAATGATACTGACAGAAGTGTATCTGGGATTGAGTTTAAAGGTCTGTATTTACCGACGTGTAAACTCTCTGTGACAGAGAGAAGGAGACGGCGTCCTTCCTGCGTCTGCAGGTTGAGGAACTGCAGAGGAGGGAGGAAGAGCTGAAGAGAGACAATCACAGACTGAGAATGGAGAAAGACGAACAAGAGGAGAGAAACCGACAGCTACAGACCGAAATGCACAGACGGTACTCAGCACAGGTCTACACTGCGCTGTGGTCTACTGCTTCATCACTAATGCACGGGTTCTGTTTCAGAGTTGAGACTGACGTGTTGGAGAACGTCCAGCTAACAAAGCGGGAGACTTTGACCCAGCTAGAAATTCATAGTCTGAAGGTAAACAGACTCGGGCTCGCTTTACTCGAGCAGTTTCTACACATGAGCGGAGACGGCACAGCAGTGTGACAGTTTGTGTGGAGACCAAAAGTCTCTATTTTGATAAATAAATGAAAATGCTCTGTCATCTCCTGCGTCCTGTGTCCTGTGTCCTGCGTTCTGAGATCACGTTAGCCGAGCAAACTTGCAGTAAACTGGCTCAACCCCAAAAAACATTCTAGAACTGCTAATTTGACCCCATTCAGTTACAGAGTGATGGCAAACAGACTCTGATTGTAGTAACACTGGCAAGTCTAACTTTAAGGACACAATCTTAAAAATGTTTAAAAAAAGGTGATAAATTAGATTATAAGATTAAAATACAAAGCTTATTGCAAAATGTCAAAATCCCAACAATACATTGTGAAAATATCTTATTGTGAGCGGTTTAGTGATTCCCACCTCCAGGTTAGCCTTCCTTACATTACCACACAGCAGGATATGGTCCCCTACAGAAACTGTTGTCACTGAATGAAATAGTCCGTCATTTCAAACAGCTGAACATTTTCACCTCCCCTTTTCTCGCAGGGAGCACTAGAGAGGGAGCAGCTGGACAAGCAGCGAGCAGAGGAAGACGCTTCTGATCTGAGACGGGCCTTACACAAGGTACAGACACGACACCGAGAAGATGTCAGTCCTCAGAGGAAGACCCTTGGCTTTACCCTCATTTACATAGAATGATATTCTGGCTGCCATCTTTGTCTCCCCCCCATCAGTCCAGGGAGTGCGTATCGCGTCTGTCATTGCAAGAGAGCGCATTAAGACGGGATGCGGAGGAGGGACGGGAAGCTCTAGACAAGCTGTCTGCCCTGAACTCTTCTTTGGCCTCGGACAAGAGAGAGCTGAACAAGCAGCTGCTGCAGGTTCTCCTCCTCACATGCCCTCTCTCTTATATCTCTGGTTGTTTGTGACACTGACTAGCTCTGTGGCTTCCAGCTTTTAGTGCATCATGTAAGTCAGTTCATGTGTCTCTTACCAGCTGGAGTCTGAGCTGTCAGAGGGCCAATCACAGCTGCAGGCTCAGAGGTCAAAAGTCAGTTCTCTGGAGAGAGAAGTCAAAACCCTAAAGATGGATCTCAGTGAGCTCAGGTGAGATCAGTGCCAAAGTCCTCAGTCCAGAACAGGTAAGTGTAAAAATTTTATTTTAATCCTGAATAATTAGAGTGTGAATTCTGCTGTGTCTGTTAGTGTACAGAGAGAGGCTGAGGCTGATCAGCAGCTGAGAGAACGCGAGACAGAGCTGGAGGAAGACGCCTCGCCTCACCTGTCTCTCACCTCTTTGGGTGAGAGACAGAGGGCTGGACAGCAGTTGGACGAGGTAAAGAGGAGAGGGGACAGTACTATGACAGTGGTACATGTAGACGTGTTTTTTTTGTATCGTTTATGAAGGGCATGTGTTTCCCAGCTGTCCCTTCAGCATGCTTCGATGTGTGTGGAGCTGAAGGAGGCGCAGGACCAGCTGGAGCGAGCAATGGAGGAGGTGAAAAATAGGGGCATGCAACAGCAGGACCAGCTCAGAGAGAGTAGGAGGCTACAAGAGGAGCTGGATAGTCTGCAGAAACACAAGGAGCAGCTCGAAGTTGATCTGCAGGAGATCCGGTGCTGAGCACACCTGAGAGCACACTGAATAAAATCAGGATGTGTTTGTACGGGTGGCATGCATACTGACGTCCTCGCTGTCTCTCTGCCTGCAGGTCTCAGTCGCTGTCTGCCCACCAGCAGCTCAGTCAGCAGCAGAAGCTTCTCTCCCAGGCAGAGGTGGAAAGATGTCAGCTGAACACACACACCCACACTCTGAAGCAGGCCAAAGACACCTTACATGGTCAGTGAATGTGACAGTGCGCCGAAAGTCATAGTATTAATACTTTAATCCTTAGATCATGTGTAGAAAAAGAAGGAAGAAGCAAAAAAAATGGCTGAAAAATCAATAGTACCAAAAATTTTAGGTCATTTTTTTTGCAACACGATTGAGTATTAAAAAGGCTTCTTAGAGATGCCTGCCTATGGTGGAACGCTAATTCCTCAGTGTTAAATAGTGCACACTCTGTGTACTTCATCATCTATGGTGCAGCGCGTTGTGGCAACACAGCCAGGCTCACGCGGTGCTCAGGGTCAGACAGCCTCTTCCTGGGTGACTGAGCTCTGGCTGTGTTCAGGTAGCATCTTTTGCTCCGTGCCGCCACTTTTCAACCTGCTTCTGAGATTTTTGATGGCTTTATTGCTTCACAGGACTCTGTGTAGAGACTGGGCCCCAAAGCGCCTACACCCCACCTTCACAGGTTTGCAGCATGGCCTCCAGCACTTAGCTACCAGCTCTGATTATTGCCCCTCTTTCTTTCCTGAGCCTACTCTAAGCAGCTTTCCCATGGCACAAGCAACTCCAGCAAGACGACTCGTGTAGACTCCTCAGACAAAAGCAGGCCTGAGTGTGCTGGTTACAGTACTGTCTCCGTGCTAGTCTCTTGCTGTTGTCAGCAGCCTGTCTCGACAGCACAGCTACGTCCCTCCTCAGACTGAGTTGAACAACATGTCCCATTCAGCCTTTTACACTAAGTGCTGTCTAACGTTCACACACACCCTGATTAAATGTAGTGTGACCGAATTCATCCCAGTAAACACACTCAAGTGAAACATATCAGTCGTGTTGACATTAGCAGTGATATTGGTGTTAACTACTGTCGTTGTATTAAAAGGTTTTTTGTTTGTTTTTTGAAGGGGAGATCGAGTGTCTGAGAGGCAAGCTGGAGGACATGATGGCCAGGGCAGAAGATGAGAAGAAGAGGAGGGAGATGAGTGAGGAGAGGAGGAAGGCACTGCAAGAGGACATGGAGAGGGTGACAGAGGAGATAGAGAAACTGAGACAGAGGAGGAGGAGGGGGAGGAGGAGGGAGGAAATGGAGAGGAAAGAAGAGACCGAGGCCGAACAGGAAGAAAGGGATTTATTGAGTGAGAACTTAGAGAGAAGAGAAGGAGCTGAGGTGCTGAATTACATTAAGGGATTAACTGAGGAGGTGGAGGAGAGGCAAAGAGAAGAGGAGAAAATGAAGATGGAGGTAATAGAGGGGAAGACTCAAATCAACCTCTTGATAGAAAGAGTACAGCGATTAGAGGGAGAGAAGGAGAAACTGAAAGAGGAGGTAAAGAGGACAGAGGAAAGGCTGAGAGAGGAGAAGGAGTTTGGGGAGGAGAGGAGAAGAGAGGAGATGAAGCAGAGGGACACAGAAGTCGAAGCACTCTCTGGCCAGATGGAGAGATTAAAAAGGAAGGAGGGAAGAGAGAAGAAGGTGGAGCAGCTGAGGACAGAAACCGTGAGGGAGAGATGGAGGGTGAGAATGGAAGAACGGGAGCAGGAGATTAACAGACTGAAAAAAGAAGTCTCAAATTTACAGGGAGACAAAGAGGATGAAAGGAGAAAGAAAGACGAACTGCAAGAGGAAAAGGACGAGGTGGTTGGGAAGCTTCTCGAGAAGCTAAAGGAGAAAGCGGCGGAGGTAGAGCTGATGAGGCTGAAGGTGGCCAGTGAGAAGTGTAATGAGGTAAAGGTGGAAGTAGTGGAGGAACATCTGAGGCTGGTGAAGGAGGGGGAGGAGGAAGGAGAGAGGGAGCAGAAAGAGGTCACTGCCAGACTGAAGCAAACGGAGGTAAGGGGGGACCACCTGGAAGGACGTAGGAAAGGTATAGAAGAAGATGACACGATCTCCTCCAAGGTTAGGGAGCTACAGGAGGGAGAGACAAAGAGGGAGGAAGCCTGTGACAGGCTGCAGGCGGAGATAAAGAAGTGGCAAGAGAGAGCAGAACACAGCGAGAGTCAGGCTACAAAGCTCAAACATATCTGTATGGAGCAACAGGAGGAGGTGCAGAAGTGCAGAGCTATGCTGGAGCAGAAGGAAGAGGAGAGAAGAGAATGGGAGGCACTAAGTAGAACTGAGAAAGAAAAGACAAGGAGACTGCAAAGTAAGCTGATGGCGGTGGAGGAGGAGATGAAGAGTTTAGAGGAGAAACCTAGGGAGGCTGAGGAAGAGAGAGAAGCACTTAGGAGAGCTGGGGAGGAGACAAAGAGGCTGGAGGAGCAATTGTCTGAAGTAGAAAGTGATATGAAGGACCAAAGTGAGGTGCTGAGGAAGACGTTGGGGGAGAAGAGGAGACTGGAGAACACGCTAAAGGAAGTTCAAGAGGCGATGAAAGAAATGGAGGAGCTGATGATACTGAGGGAAGAGAAGAAAAGTCTGGAGGATAAATCGATAGAGGAGGGAAAAGAAGCTGATGAACAAATGAGAGTGAAAGGGCAGCAAGCAAGGCTGTTGGACACTGAGGAGGAAGAGGTGTCAACTCTTAGGGAGGAGGTACAAAAGGAAAAAAAAATGAAGGAGGAGGCACAAGGTGAGCTGTTAAAATGGAGAGAAGAGGCACAATCTCTCAGAGAGGTGCAGGGAGAGGAGATACAGGAGCAGCTCAGGACCACTAAGATTGAGTTGCTGGTTATGAAAAAAGAGCTGCAAGCAGAACAAAATGAGAAGGAGCAGATAAAAGAGAAGCTACGGAGGACAGAGGAGAAGGTGACAGCTCTCCAGGAGGAAGTGCAGGAGACGGAGAGAAGCAAGGCGGAACAAAATAAGCTGATAAAGACCAAAGATGACTTTCATCAGAAGGAGTCGAGAGGAGTGAAGCAGAGCGAGAAAGTGATGCAGAGTCAGGTACTTCAGTCGACCAATCACACAAACACAAACAGTCCCTGTTACAGTGATACTGCTTGAACTACAGAATCCCCCTGATGACCTCAGGGGGATTCTGTAGCGTCTGTAGCTGAGGTGTCAAATATACGGCCCCCGGGCCAGTCTTCTGTCCATTCAGCGTACATTGTCAGGTCTGTATACGTGACAGCTTCTTTTGTTGGACAACCGTATGTTTTGAGACCAGCAGTAATTCCAACCACATATCGGTAAAAAGAAAAATGCGCAGTCGTTAAAACAAACCTGATTTACTTCCTGTTTGTCGTCTGTATGCTGAGCTGAGCGCTCCTTCCATAAGGTGGAATTATTGTCCATGTGACCCAATCTGTTTGGTGAAATGACTGAACACAGTTCTGTCCAGACTGAGAGACTATATTAATAGCCCGTTGATATGTGGGAGCCAAATCTTCAACCCTGCTGAGAATCCACTCATTTCAAACTTGTGTTATTTTGTTGAAATTGATCCCAGGCTTATGAACTTAAGCATTATTTTAAATAAAGTCATCTTTAATATGGGTGGCCCTGAAGTGCAAACCACAAAAACAAATCACAAAACGCACAACAAATTGAGAAGCGCAAAAACAAATTCACTTAACGCAAAAACAAATTGAAAAGCGCAAAAACAAATTCACTTAACGCAAAAACAAATTGAAAAGCGGACAACAAATTGAAAAGCGCAAAAACAAATTCACTTAACGCAAAAACAAATGACAAAACACACAACAAATTGAAAAGCGCAAAAACAAATTGAAAAGCGCAAAAACAAATTAACTTAACGCAAAAACAAATTGAAAAGCGCAAAAACAAATTGAAAAGCGCAAAAACAAATTCACTTAACGCAAAAACAAATCACAAAACGCACAACAAATTGAAAAGCGCAAAAACAAATTCAAA
>VUQR01025848.1:2546-33996 GCA_015108515.1 Hemichromis elongatus | reverse complement strand
GTTATTTGCAGAGAATATTTTTTATTGCATCATCATCTGTTTTTAATAAAATAATTACACTGTCATTTTCAGTGTTGTCCAAACAAGAGATAAATTACAAGTTTGGCAGGTGTAAAACACAACTGCACATTCATACATGGTTTAATTATACGTTGACGCACAGACAAACAAAGGAACAGATAAATTAACAACAGCAGAGCTAAAAGACCTCAGGCAGCACATATTTTGCCTGTAAATGCATTTTTAAAAACGACACACTGCGCTGCTTTCATTTGTCACAACGCTTGACAACCTTTGTTTAAGTTTCTAATGTTGTTTAGGGGTATTGTTAAGCATTCATTACTTGAATAGTCACTTTTGAAGCAGTCAATCATGTACTGCCTGTAGCGTCCAGAGCCACAACAGAAAAAAACATAACACGTTGCTTCTCTGGTACAAAGAACACATCTGTTGCAGCAGATCTGCCAGCTGAATAATAGGATTAAAGTCCTCAGTAAAGAGAGTGCTGTAGATTATGTGAATAGCAACTGACTGAAGAACCCTCTGTGAGAGGAGTTTTCTCTACAAAGACACTGAAAGATAAGAAAAGGATAAAATTAGAACACTTGCTGCCTAAGCAGAAAGATGGGACAGAGTCTTCAAAGAACATCGAGTCTGTTGTAGCGTGACTCATCTCGCTCCTACTACAGCTTTCTACTTTCTCCCATCGGTGACAGAGTCAATCCAGCTGTTCTACTCTGCTGCTGTTGATGAGCCTTGATGAAGCTAGACAAAAGAAATGAAGCATCAGAGCAGCAGCCTCACATGGTTCCAAAAATCAGCATGAGGTATGATCTACAGTACTTGATGCATTTTGTTAAAAATGTTGAAAAGAGAAGGCCCCTGATGTCTCCACAGTACAGTAAACCATGAAGGTTTCTTGTTTCTTGAATAATTGAGCTTGAATTGAATAGTTAGCCTGATCTGTTTCAGTAAACAAACATATTAGATTATAGACTGGATTACATAAAACTTTATTAATCCCTCGGGATATTGAGATGTCACATGGATGTGTACATGCTATAATGTGCAGTAAGACCACTCTTACAGGCTAATGTCTGGACTGTAATTAACCACCACTTATAAAAGGGTGGCTGTAGCTCAGGAGGTAGAGCAGGTCAGCTACTGATTGGAAGGTTGGTGGTTCAATCCCTGGATCCCCAGTTTGCATGCCAAATATCTTTGGGTGAGATACTAACCCTGATGCAGCTGAGTATGAATGTATAACAGTAAATGTTGTGTGTTATATAGAGCGCTTTGAGTGCCCAAGAAGAGAGTAGAAAAGTGCAATATAAGAATCAGTCCATAAAACCAGAAGTTGTGAATGGTTTTGTCCTTGTCTTCTATAGATGTGTGATGGATGGTATATGGACTGGTTCTTCTACTCTACTTGAGCACTCAAAGCTCTTTTTAGAACATTACTCACATTCATACAAGCACTTTGTTTTATACCTTAGTGCTTTTTGTCTATGATTCACTCCCTGATGGACACATTATAGGGTTTAATATCATGCATACTGGAGCCATCAACCACCAACTTTCCAATTATTAGATAACCTGCTTTACCTCCTGAGCAATAGCCACCCTTAAACTTACAGTATCTGGTATTCCCAGCCAGTATTTGCAAGTATTAACAAGGCCAGATCAGCCTAGGTATGCTCATGGTGATATGACAGTAAGGCTGAGGACTCGTCCAGCACCTACATCTAGGACAGCTGGGAGCAATAGTACATCCTTAAGGTATAGAATGGCTCAGTCATACTAGAGAAAAATAGGATTGCAACCTCCTTGCAAATTTGCCCAGTGATTGCACTGACCTTTTCAGCATTCAACGATCAGTTGCAAGTAGGGATGGGTATCGTTGAGGTTTTACCTGATGCCGGTGCCAAACCGGTACTTTTGAAGTGGTGCCGGTGCCTAAACGGTGCTTGAACCAGTGCTTAAACAATGGAAAACACAAACTCTGTCCTAAACCTTGTCATGTTTAGCTGTTTGTTTGGTTTTTTAAAAGATAACAATGTTAGCCTTTTCTGCAGTTATAGGGCATAATTGGTATCAATCTTGCCAATTTTTCTTTGATCATTTTAGCCTTTTTGGCCAGGGTGAAGGGAGTATCTGACATCAAACAAGAAGACAGTCGCATGTAACTTTGACGGCGTTTGCTAGTCCTACTGTCCTTGGAAAGGTAAAATGATTGGCTAGAATCCAAAGTGTATGACATCTCAGGAAAAAATAGCACCGAAATAAAGCATCGAAATGTGTGCTGCTTTTTCGGTCTGGTTACTACTGTTTATGTCAGAACTGGTGCCATAATGGCACCAGATATCGGAACCCATCCCTAATTGCAAGTAGCTGCGGTGACCAGCTGGTTGCAGAGACCGTGAGCTTGCAAAACCTCAACATGTGCTTGCAGAACTGGTCCCTGTCTTCGAAGCAACCTTTTTAAATTTCATTGCACATTAAAGTAATACTTATCTCCCATCTACACAGTGGTCAACAAGAGCCATACACATTCCTGAGGCAGAGGCGTATGTTTAGCAACAAACTGCTGTCATTGTCCTGCACCACTAACAGACTGAGGAGGGCTCCTGTACCCCAAGCCATAAAATTATTCGATGATTTGCAGAACTAGAGGGGAGCCATTGAATTTGCAGCATAACTGTGCAAAGCAGTGCTAAGATTCTGGATACAGGCTATATTAGTTCCTTACATACTTTTACTCTTCACTTTAATCTGGTTAATCTGGCTACAGCTTATTCAAATTTGTACACTAGTCATAAAACTTGTGCTGTGAATAAATTGTGTTCTTTTTGCCTGTATGATTACCACCCTTTGCACTACCTTCATTTAAAGTCACCAGTCACAAAATACACCAAAAAGACATCCTATACCAGGAACAGCTCTCTTTATTGAGATTGAAGTTAGCCTACCACTTCACTATTGTAAGTTTCCTCACACAACGTCTGTTATCCTGTATTGTTACCTGTATTGTGTGCCCTCTATTTACTGTTTCATGTGTATATATCTGTATTTGTCTCCTGTTTGATGTCTTGTGTTTAACAAGCAACTGGATGTCTTTCGGTTTCTTCCGGTTTCTGAAGTTTATTCCAGGACAAATAAAATACCCATTCATAAGCAGCTTAAAAATATGTTGATACATCTTTGCTAAAAAAGTGACATAAATTAATATTAACTTCTTAAATCAGTGTTTTAAATGTATTTATAATGCTAGATGGAGTGTTTTAAAGCCTTTTTAAATAATATAATAGTGTTCTGGCTCTAGATGTTAATGAATGATAGTTGAGTTAGCATGCTATGATATTAGCTTGTTAGATGTACTAACTAAACCATTATAATACATCTTTATTAATGCAAATGAGATGAATGTGCATCAGCAGTTTTTAAGCCTTTACAATCCAGCAGGTTGCCAAAAAAACATCAAATTCCAATATTTTCAGTGAACTTGTCATGCAACATATATACACACTGAAAAAAAGCATTTTTGTAAAAAAAAAAAAAAATAATAATAATAATAATAATAAAAAAACAAGAAAAAGAAGGAACTGAGATTCTGAGATCATCCAGTTCTCATAAAAAGACAGCAGCAGGGACAGTTTTATGGTTTGATCTGGGAGTTGAAGCTGTATCACTTTCATCCACATTTCAGGATGTCAGTGGGGGCAGGTTTGCAGCTTGTAAAACAAGGTTGATGTCACACTCTTTGAAGACATGCAGACAATGTGTGCAGATAAAATGCTAATGAGTCAATAATCATGTGCTGTGTGAAGACTGTGTGAATGTGATTTCTTTTCCCCAGAAGGCTCTTCAGAACAACACTGCTGACACAATCACTGATGCTTAACAACATAGTCGCTAACAAAACTGTGAACGTTTATTGGCTGAATATTATTAAATCCAAATAAAGTAACAAAGAAAAAGTTTAAATGATTTCTCTGCTCACTATATTGTGTAAAATATGCTCTTCTGGGACATATAAAGTTAATTAAAATTAAATTAGTTAACTTAAAGTTAACACAGGAACTAAATGGAGATATCTGGGGGTAAGCAGAGGTATTTTGAATCATAGCTGGTCCTCACAGCATTTGTGCAAAATTAAATGCTGTTTAACTATCTAAAAAGTTTAACTTCAAAGCTGTGGATTGTTGACAGCCCTTAGCCAGTGGATCTTTGTGGGATACAATCTAAATACAGCAGTTTAGAGATGAAGGAATAGTCCGCATCACGGTGGGTGAAGTAACAGTCTACAGTCGGGTCTGTGATAGAGTTATACCCATATACTTTTGGACTGACATAATGCATCATTTTTGCTTAAGTAACCAAGTTAACTACATAACAGTTTAATTTTCAGGAGGTCAAATAAATCTATTAAAAAATGAAATGATCACTTTCACCACTTTGCCAATAATTCTTTGCAGGTAAAAACTCACGTGGACATCACCACACACTGTTTGCTTCTGTGTGACACTTTGCCAGGTCTTTATTGTAGCTACCTTCAGTTTAGGCTTCAGTTTAGCAAGCAATATGAAAATTCACCTTCAAAAACTCCATCCTTCATGTTGCAGTGTGTTTTGAGTCACATTCAGATTGGACTGCGCACTTGTTCATTAAAGGGGAAAATTGTGGAGTGTGTTGTTCAACTACATATTGTCCAAAGAGTGCCCAGGGTGCCCCTGGTTCTCCTGAGATGAGCTCCAGCTCCCCTGGGGGGAATGGTTAGATAAAAGGTAAATGAAACAGAGAGATTAACATAAATATTGATGTATTCTAAATATAAAATACAGAAGTACAAATGTAGCATTTAGCCTTCATTTTTACTGTAATGAAAAACTAGTTTTCCTGTAATAAACCAGGAAGTAACTGACAGTTGCAAAATAAACTGATAATTATTATAACGCGCATGCACGGATGCACACAAACAGCAGTTTGGCTAGCAGTCACAATGTCACAATGCTGTGTCATTGTGGGCACCCATGTTTCACCTGTTGGGAACTTTAGCATGACATAAACAGTAAAGAATACAGCTTCATCTGAGAGGAAGACCATCATTTTTTTAGGTGTTTGGTTGTAAAGAATAGAAGATATATGTGAATAAAACACAGTACAACATTATTTGTCCTCTATACTTCCTTCCTTTTCTGTGATCGTGATTCTGTGCTCAAAATCTTCTCATCCTTTGTGGATCTTAAATGTTGACACGTTACTTTCTCTCTGACATGCCTACAGTGTTGATACTGGCTGTGTTTCTCGCTGTCTGCCCTTTTCTTTATATTGTGTGTGTGTGGGAGGCGTATGGAGGGGTTGGCACTTTTTTTCTGCATTGTTGCCCAACAGCAGATGGTGTCTCCATGTGCTTCCTTTCCTCTCTTCTTCCATTTCCTCCCAGCATGTACCTCAACACACCGCTGCGTCTTTAAAGAGATATTTCACAATGTTCTCCACTCTCATCATCAAGGGGTGATTACAAGTTCAGACACCGCTGGAGACTGACAATCACCGAAACTCACTTATTTTCACAACAGTAGGTCTAAAAGGCACACACAGCAGCAGCTTTTGTTTTCAAGTTTTTGACAAGAATTGTTTTTTTCCTCTTGCCCGTCTGCAGATATCAGTACTGAGGCTGAAAGACGAATGCTCCCTGTCCTAGCAGCATTCACTAAACCACCAGAGGACAAATGAACCCGATGAAACCATTTTCTGCTTCCTGACAACACACAGCTGTCTATCAATCAAACCTATTCAGAGGCAAATACCGTATCACAGTCATTAATACTGCAGCATGCATCCATGTGATGGCAGCTTGGATGTTAGATAAAGGTATTGTGAGGCAAGTAATCTAAATGATGATAAGCCTAAGTTCTTATTCAACCAAATGCTCATCTGCCCCTGGTTCTTTTCCTGTAAGAGCTGATGAACTCTGCAAAACATTCTCACCTTAATCTTTATTAAAATATGAAAAGGATCTTGCGCATATCTGGGAATGAGAGCTGGCTTAAAATGTTCGACATTTTTGAGTAGCTGTGCAAATTCTAAGTTGTAAAAGAAAAAGAGCGAGAAGGAGAGCGAGAAGGAGAGCGAGAGGAGCCAAAATGAAAACAGCCTCGGACAGGCATTCAAAGCAGAGAGCTCAACAAGATGGTACAAAAGCAGCGTTCAGCTGGCATTATTTCTTCTATATCTGCATGTGTCAAACCTCCCTATTTGTTATCCTAAAACATATGTTTTACTACAGAAAGCAATCCACAACAATCTGGGACGTTATTATTGTCATTTTAGTATCTCTTGATAAATAATAAACTGTGGGGGGAAATTGGGGGAAGACTTGCTGCTGTTGGAGATCTGTGGGTATGTTCGGGTTCTCTGATGGGCGACAGCGATGCAGTGTGGTGCAGAGTGGTACAGTGTGATGGACCCTGTTGTGGTCAAGCAAGAGCTTCGGCATGAAAGCCATCTGTTACCGACCGATCGACAAGCGTGCAGAAACAAAAGTGCTTTGATATAATAAAAAAATACATATTCATTTTTATTACATTTTATTTCACACAGTCCCATTTTTGGTTGTCTCCTGCAAAGTTACAGCTCCAAACGGCTCCATGCAGATTTTATCTATGCTGCTGCTTCAGTGAGCCTCACAGTCAGCAGAGCATGGATCTTTATACTTTTATGATTGTGTAAAAACTCCTGACTGGCTCTATTTCTGTCTCAGTGACAGGCGGTCACTGTGGTTTGTTTTGGTTTCGGGGGCTTTCCCCATCTTTTCTCGTTTGTGGTAGAAACTATAGTGTTGACACAAATTGTACTTCTGCTTTATGAGGTGCAGAAAACAGGAAGTCCTCACTTTCATTTGCTCTTAACTTGCTGCTAGTCTGGCTTATAAGCAGAAAACTATGTGCAAGAAGATAATTGTGAATACCTTGGGACGATACCCCAGTTTAAGTCATGGTACTATTGTATGAACTAAAGCCTAACACGCTTTTTAATAAGGCAGTATATGTTTTCTTTATTAACTGAGATCTGGAATAATATTCCACCTGTAAAAAGAAAATGTACAACTTTGAACACATTTCAAACTCATCTCAAACAACGAGGAACCAGATCATTCATTTTATGCTAATGTGTGTAATAGTTTCATGTTTTGTAGTACATTGTCTGGTGCTGTGTTATTTATAATTAATATAAGAAATTATTAATTATAAAGAATACATTCAAATCAAATTACCTGAATTTTGCACTGCAAATATTTACTCAGTCATTTTCAGCTTGTCTGAAGTTTTGATGAGCATGCTGGGAAATAGAGTACTTGTACTTCCTGACCTTGCTCCCTGCCACAAAGCTGTTGACTTCAACTATGCAACAACTTGTTTTTCAGTGACAGCGTCATAGAAGTGACACAAATGGTTTTGCTACAATAACAGCCTCATGTATAGGGTGGTTAGTCAGCACAGTGGCAGCATTCTAAATTATGTTTGACATTCAAAGTAAAACTGTGGTGCTCAAAGGAAGAAGGAGAGAGGGGACATGTACAGGCTGGATTTGAGTGTATGAATATGTGTTTTTATACTGTAACATGATATGATATATCTGCAGGCTGGTTCACTGGAAATGGTTGCTGAATGAGGAATTCTACGAATGATTGGTGACACGCGTTTATTGTGCTATTTATAGATATTTTATATCTGTTCACACAGATTTGTTAGAGACAAATTTGCAACAACCTTATGTGCTTTTTTTGTTTCCTGTTTATTGGTTTTCAACCTGAACTTAAGTCAAAGATAACATCTAATGTGTTGGCGGTCCCTTAAGCTGTGCTGGATTACAGTATGTGATGTAACTGTGATTCTATGCCTCCCTCTTGTGGCAAGAAATGGGCAAACTTTAATCTGGAGCAATTTGAACATTAACGCTTACTGTGCCACAGCCTGATAAATGAGACAACATAATTACTTTAGTTGATCAGTGTGAAAGCGAAATTAACCTGACTGATTGAGCGACAATTCACGGTGTGTGTTCTGTGTTTTAGCAACTACAACTTCACCAGATTACCCTCTCTGAATCACCAAAATACAACACACACACACACACACACACACACACACACACACTCCCGTTGCTTGTTGAGCTTATGAAATCAGAATAGTAGAGGTTGCCTGTTTTGAAGTATGCTTTGTGTATTTATGTCTTCTCATATGATGTTTCACCTCTCTTCATTACACAGTGAAGTGAAGCCTTGCTATGACGCATTAAATAATATCACATAGATTGTTAACTACACAAAATGTATTAAATATTTAAGGCAGCAGAGGAAGTGAAAAGGTTATTTAACAGCACATAGTGAAATAACAAAAAAAATCTAAATCTTCCTGTGGCATATTTTTTTTAAATACACTCAGAAAGTTTCTATATTACTTGTGCTACATCTGGAGTACTGGTCACTGCAGAGTAACAAAACACTGCATTAAGGGTCCATTAGGAGCTAGAGAGCACATTTCCCCCATACTGGCTGCTATTCATTGGCTCCCTGTTGAATCTAGTATCGAAATTAAAATCCCTCTCACCCAAACAGACCACTTTGCTCTCAGACAGCGGGCTTACTTGTGGTTCCTTTTACTTTAAAGTAGAATGGGAGGCAGGGCTTCGGCTTTCACACGCCTCTTCTGTGGAACCAGCTCCCTGTTTGGATTCTGGAGACAATCCTAAAAGTAGAGGGTGTCCAAGTTCAAAACTTTGCTTTTGGTAAAGCATATAGGTAGGCCAGTCTGTTATTAACCTCTGGCTCTCTTCCTGCCCTCACTCCCAACTGGTCGTGGCCGATGGCCGCCCCTCCCTGAACCTGGTTCTTTCCTGTTATGAGTTTTTCCCCCTTCCTACCATCTCTAAAGGGCTTGGACATTGTTTGATTCTTGGAGTTTCCTCTGCATTATAAAGTAAAGACTCTACAATAATGTGCGCTGAGGCAACCATCGTGATTTGTATAAATAGTTGAACTGAGCTGAGGACATCACACACCAAGAAAGAACCTCAACCAGTTAGGCAGTGAATTGGCCAACAACCCAAACTATTGTTGGACCAGTCGTCTGAGATTAAGAGTAGTAGTAGAATATTTATATTGATTCTTGGACCCAACACTTCACCATTCTGCAAACTTTACCACACAGAGTCAAGTTCTAAGGATAGAAAACCCACTGCCACTTCCTCAGAATAAAAGTGAATAGGTCAGAAAATGCAGAATAACGTAACTCTATAAACTTTCACTTCATCTTCAAGGGCTAAAAATTTTTTTTGGTACCTAAAGATAGAAAAATGAGTTTTCCATAGCTGTTCTACTCTCTGACTCAGTCACATGCTCCGAAGAGTGCGTGTCACCCCCAGCCCCAGTGGGAGAGGCATGACCAGGGTCTCTGGGTCAGGGAAAACAACCAATCAGGAGTCAGCCGCTCCCCATTTCCTGTCCCAAATGCTAAGCATTCACAGCAGCTCAGCTGAGGTTGAAGGAATCACACTAGTCTTAGTTGCAACTTAAATGGCCTTTTATTAACACAGACTTCCATCATTTGTACAGACAGTTCAAATGAACACCAGTGAGGTCTTTATGAAAGAAAGAAAAAGAAAAACTCCCGAAAGAAACTAATAGGTGCGTGGCTCAGCTGTTGGTTCATATAAAGAAAACTTTTCAGACGACATTCATGGTTAACATTTAACCATGCATATGATCTACAGTGTGCAGTCAGATTTGAAGTGTCAAGTTTCCTCTGCTGTTTGGAGACTTCCTGAGCCAGATAGCGCAAACAACCCACTCCCGGCCACCAGAGGGCAGATGCCGAGAGTGTAGGATGTTTACACTTCCTGTATCTCAGAGGTCAGAAGGAAATGTCAGGCTGGACGGTAAAAATATTCAAAATTTAAATACCACATTAACGGAAACTTCAAATCACAAAAAAAGAAATCAGTATTTATTCTGCATTCTCTCAAAACAATTTTTTACTTTTTTTTTTTTTACCAGGGCTAACAAACAACTCACACCTGCAGCCAGTTTACACTCGCCAATCAAGCCAACGTGTCTTGCCAACCACTGCGGCACCATGCTGTCTTTGTAAAGCACACCATACTATACTGTTTCATAAGCAAATTATTTTGTATTCAACGAGTGAACTGCAACAGCCCACAAACCCATCAGGAAAAAGGCTAAATTTGATGTGGTTAAGAGATCTTAATCCATTGCTCACTGTAGTTCTTTGAAACCATATGTAGATTTTTTTTCTCTCAATGCTGAGAAAATTTTAAATTAGTTGGATTCCGAGTGACCAGACAGAACTCATTTTCCTCTGTTAACCCTCAGGCTGACAGTATTTACACTTGCAAACACTGTCCATAGTTTTCACTCTTGTGGGACTGATCAATAGCGGTGAGTCTGCAGAGTGAAAATTATATCCTCCAGTTTAGCACAGAAGTGCATGCAGCAACAAACGTGCTGCTTCATCATCTTTAAGTTGCTTGGTGAGACCCTCTTTATGCAGGGGGGCTTTTGTGAGTGGAACAGGCCCATTTCCTGGATTTTCCAGCACCAAGGAAGGAACGCTGAGACTGTTTAGACAGAAACGGCAAGCAGCACAGCATGTTTTCATTCATGTATGATGAATGTGGGGGTGGGGGCAGTTTGTAATATTAGAAAGCTTCCTTCCTTCCCTGTCTGTGGCCCTTTAGTCTGTGTTACACCCACTTCCCCTCAGCTCTGATGACATGGTTTATTAAAAAAAAGAAAGAAAGAAAAAAAAGCCCATATACACAAACCCTTAAATTTTCTGAAATTTAACCACTCCTGCATCTTCTTCCACCCATCTTCTCATCTTTATCCTCACCTTCCATCCCTGCCTTTCTCCTTTCAACCCCACTTCTTCCTTTCATTCTTCCCCATTCCTCCCCCCCAGCCCCCGTCTCAAGAGAGGATGAAGCCGCTCCCATCCACTGGGAATTGAATGGCCTGAGTGGAGACAGCTATCAAAGCCAGCCGTTTCACACTGCTGCACATTTTTTGTATTTTTGCTAAGCGTGCCACTTAGTAACCACCTTACAGCTTTACGACAAAAAGAATTATGCAATATGACATTTTCTTTTGCATTTCTTCACAGCTATACAACAGACATTTCTGTGACGGTTTCTGCAGAGCCCACCCCTTAGACCATGTGCGTTGCTCTCAGGCAGAGTGACCTGATCACCTGTCTAGATCACAGTTCACACAGCTTCACAAAAACAATGAGGGAGCTGAAAATAGCATTTATGCCTGAAAATGGATCCAACAACACCATTAATCAAAACACTGTTAAAGAATGTGGGAACATGACACTTGGCCTTTTTTCCAATCAGCCAATCACTGACGACTGTTCAGCTTTCAGCAAATTCTGTATCATCATCCACTCATGGCACTAATTAAATAGTTACAGATGTTTGCTTTAAACATTCCAACATCATTAAAGCATTTAAGCTTTTTTTTTAAAAAATATATACTTAAGTTGTTTTATTTGGTTAGTTTTAGTTAACATTACTCACACCAGCATCTTGTCACTGATTTAGAGAAGCTGAATTTTCATGTCTTCATCTGTGTGCTGCTGAAATTGGACTGAACCACCTGTTGTCCTAGCACAGGGGGGACGTGGCTTCTCCGTATTGAGTTGCAGTCTTTATGCTTTTCCACCCTTTGCTTTAAATCATTTTCAACATTAGCTTATAGGTTCAGGTTCCTGTCATTTGGTTAGGATGCAGTTACGTTCCTGTGTTTCCAAGCCGAAGAGTCAGCTCATTTCTGAGGAGTGGTCCATTTACAGGCGCACTTACTCCTTAGAATAGTTTATTTTACCGCTCAGCTTTTTTAGTTTCTAACAGGACTTACTTTTAGCACCATTTTTCAATCTCAGTTTAAACCATAACCTTCCTTTGGGTTCTCCTTTATGTCTGATCTTTCCCTTATATTTTACATGACAGTTCAGTCGCTATACTTACAGCTGTGTGCATTCCTGTCGCTGCGATGGTACTAGCAGTTGGCTGCTGCAAACATCCGACTGAAAGCCCCAGAATCTAACACTAGCTTCCAGTCAAGGATGTTTACAGTAGCCCTGACTGCCAACCGGCCCGGAGAGGATGAAGCATCTATGAACACACAAACACTTCCGTTAGCCAATCAACAGTCACTTAAAAATACAAACATGGATCAGAGTGATCTGCACTGGAAATAATTCAAAGCACAGCTCATGTGTCTTTCAATCTTACTATTAATATGAGAAAAATCTTCACTGTTATACACTCGTGTCATCATCTGACAGTCTCGTGATTGCAGAGTGAGCCTTAAAAAGTACGTAAGTAAGAGTACACATCTCTACAGGGAAGACTTCTTTTTGCCCTCCTGCCAACTCGGACTGAAAGGCAGCGGCGGTGTCTGTGTCATTTCCAGTCTTTCTGGCATCTATTCTTAATCTCAAACACAGCCTCTCCCTGTTTCAGGGTATAAGCCATCATCTAACACGAGTTCAGGATGAATGTAAAGTTGTGCTCAAGCTGGGATCAGCCGCACAAACGAGTCATCTTACCCACCCAACGCCATGAAAAGTAAAGTAAGATCATTTTTGATTTTGTGTGAGACGAGTCGGAGCAGGCAAGGTTCCACTCCACTTTTATATACAAGATATAGAGCGGAGGGCTTTAAAAAAAAGCAAGAAAAATCAGAGGATTGATGATAATGTGAAAACATGTTACTGTAACTCAGTGCCAACTGGCTGTACTGCTCAGGCCACGGGCTGTGGGTCTCTAACACATGTGAACTCATACGTGTTAGATTTGTAGTATGCTAATGCAAAGCCGTTTATTTTGGTCAGTTTACCAATGATGTAACGGAAGTCATTCATGACAACGGAAGCTGTCAAATTTAGGCTGTAAATTAAACTGTATTCATGTACATTTGCTCTCTGAAGCAGCTCAAGTTACATTTATCCACTAGCCAGTTCTTAATCCAGAAGTAGCATCTCAGTTGAGGGGTGAGGCTAAAAGTCAGGCTTTATTTTTCATGATACTGTCTAACTTGTATTACACCAATCTAAGATCACAACTCAGACTGACCTATCACCACACACTTTTTGTAAAACTGCCCTTTGTGCTCCTTAAGTCTAACCAAACTTTTAACAGATCATTTGGTTTTTACTTTTTTTCCCCATACAGTTAACAGCAACCCCAATGTTTCTGACCCAGACAGTGACGGAAATGCAAAGTAAGGTTGTAAAGAAAACGCCCGATGATGGGCCACTACACACCCAGGCCTCCCCTGCAAAGTTCATACGCTACAGCCTTCGTTCTATGCTGACTCAAGTGCTGAGCTGCGCAGACCAGCATAATTACTGGTCTCCACTATGTTTTGTTCCCTTTCCTTTGTTGTCCAGTAAGCATTCTATCAGCATGTGACATTCCACAACCTTAACTCCCAACCCACACAAACACAGTATTTACCATGTAAACACAACCCTGAATTTCTGTTTAGCCACCATACACACTCCCACAGCTCAACATATGTACACACACACACACACGCACAAATCTAATTACTTCTTCACACGCAAATAAATGTGCAGGACTCCCATAGTGCCCTCTCTGACCCTCCTCCCCCAACCCAAACTCCTACTTCCTGTTTCTTCCTCTCTCCTTCACTTTTTCTCCATACATACAATAATGGAATGGCATTCTTGTGTGTGTGTATGTGTGAGTGAGAGAGAGTGAGAGACAGGATTTAGAGACACAGCATAGTGCATGTAAGTGAGTATGCATGTCTTTGAGAGCATGAATGTGCCCTTGTGTATGTGTGTGTGACTGGTAGAGATTGAGAGTGAAAGAGCAAGAGTGCATGTAATCACATGTGTCCTGCACTGAGATAAAGACAGGAATGCTGTTTCCCCACGGTTCACTCCCTCTGCTCCATTAACAAAGACCTCAAGTGTTAAGTTATTGTAAATAAAGTAAGTTTTTCTTTACTGGATTAAATGTGAATGGTAAAGTTACCTGGAGCTCTTCACATTTACTACGAAATACAACTAACTGCAAGCATTATTCTATTTTAGCTGCTCGTGCATGTAAAAGCCTGGTTAGGAAGACAGAGGTTAACCGTGGATAGAGCTATAGACTGTATATAAAAGATGGACACACATTAGTTTTGGACTCTCGCTTTGATGACCTCACGGTTCGTGTTTTGGCTGTTTTCATGTTCATTTTTTTTCAAGCCAGAATTGACCATATTAGAACGAGCACATGGTGTGCTTGTTATCAGCTAATGCTAGCAAGCTCAGTTAGCAAGCTACTTTTATGAAGTGTACAGGTGTGAAGCCCGAACTCAAAGACACACATATCTTCTAAAAACTGCTGCAAAATGTTTAGATTCTGCCCAAAGTTAACTGTGTCTCAACGCCTGTCAGTCAAAACCACACCCCTAACTGTAAGCCTTAACAAATCCAAACATGTGACCTGAACCACTGTTTGCTACATTAACCATATTGTGTTATTATTGCAAAGTTGGGCATTTTGAGAACTGTAGGAGAGATACTGCTTTTGCACGTGACAGTTAGAGGAACTGCAGTTTTTGCCACTTCTCAGTTGGCTTAATTCAAATATGACATGTCGGCTGTCATTTTCATTATTGACATTAACGTTGTTGTGGACAGCTTTAGATATGCATGTACTTCTATACATACCACAATCACAGGAACGTGTCCAGCGCCACGCTGCGCTCAAAAAAACATAATGACAATGTCATGATGTGGAAAAGCAAGAGCTGTTTATTATGTCGAAAAGAGGACACGTGATTGTCTTGTTGGTTTTTTTTAGCTTGTGGAGATGGATGCATGATGAGATTTACATCACACAGACACTGATTGAGACATCACATGCGCACTGAGCACGTGTACTTTGCTTAACAATGTGCTTAAATGGACTATCTTAAATTCCTAAACCAAGAATGAAGTTACAGGTTTCGCTGTACACACATCACTGTAATCTTTCTCATCATAAATCTCTGCACAAGATAATAACGTATAAGCAGAGATATTTGTGTCTATTCAGTAAAACTGAGCACAAGACCGCAGAAGGCTAAACAGTGCTCTTTTTGCCTTGAGAATATTGTTTTCCTGGCTATGAGAATACTACAGCAGGAAAGAAAACCATCACTGGTAAGCCATCTAAGGATAGGGTTATGATTGGTTTAACGTCTATGTCTTTTTAGAGCATTTTTCCTGTCTGGAAAACCCAAAAGGAAAATCATAACAAAAAGAAAAATTGTAATGTCAAATTTTATGAAAACCTTAACAGGTTTTTGAAAATCTGTTTATTTAGCATGTAGCTAATGCTAACTCTCACCTTAGCCCCAACCCTGACTAAATGAGTTTTCATTGACTTGTTGGATGTTAAAAGCTTGCTGCTCAGTCACTGCTAACCAGCTGAGCAATAATAAAACAGGAAATCATTTTGCATGTTCCGTTGTGCATTTAAATAACTTTTTTATTTTCTCGTCACACCTTCAAGCTGTAACTTGTGTACTTTCACAGTAATTAAGCCATTGGCACAAAGATTGGTCCTCACATTTTGAGCAGATTCTGTCACTTAAGTCACACTAGTGACACACAAGCTGCTTCCACTGGACCACAAAGAAAATTGGAGGCTTAAAAGAATCAAATATCATGTTAACCCTTAAAGGAGAACTCTGTCTGTTGTAAATGGAAGGTTTAAGAGTGCATGGCAAAGACAGTGTTTCATAAATTCTGCTGACACAACAGTACATGCTACTGGCCTCGAACTGCGTCTGCATTCATATAGTTTGTGTGTGTCTGCTCTACAGTAAGTTTTGGTTACTATTGCTTTCCACACTCCAGTGTCTTTGTGGAGAACAACAAACTGCTCATATGCAAGTGTGCATGTATGTGAACTGTACATGTGTGTATGTGGACTTATGGGTAGTACTCCCTCTCTCACTCAGGTCACTTTGGGGAACAAAGCAAACTTTATCAGAACATTGCAATCCTGCATTCCCCAGATTCTTAGCACTTGGCAACCAGCTAAAAACGGAGCAAAGAGGGAGAGAGACAGAGCGAGAGAGAGAGAGAGCAGAAGAAGACAGAAGACTAAGGAGGAAGGCAAGAGAAATAAAAGGTGTACGCAATAGTGATCTTTACTCACAGCTGTAGGTTTGAATACAATCTGTGCTGTTGCCTAACAGCTGATCTAAAAAACTAGAGCAGATTTTGAAATGGGAAGAAAAACAACTGCTATTGTTCTATTGTGAAAGATGTTTGAAAAATGTATTTGCAAGAATGTCTTTGTGTAATTGTGTAGTAGTGCAGTGTGAGTGCACTTTACCTATATCCAAGGATAGCAGAATGAATATCGTTTCCAACCAAAAACCTTCCATCAGTGGTCTAAACATGTAGAGAAAACGGAGAATAGGAAATTCATCTTAAAGTGAAGTTTGGTGGAAACGATACAGGAAAAGTACTTAGAGCTAACATTTAGAAGTATGCCCAAAAAGTTTATTCTCTTCTTCTGGACATAACACAGAATCAGCTTTTTGGGATTTCCTTACCTGGATGACTGAGCATCCATCAAGACATCCAGAAATATGGTTTTAATTTTTGTGTCAACTTTAGGTAGCACTAGTTTGACATTTTGGTGTTCGATAGAGAACAGCACAAAGAATGAAATTCAATTCCAAAACCATGCTGTCTGACACCTCCTGTCTTATCATCTAAAGCAGTGCGTGACTATGCACTGACTATGAACTGCTTTTCAGTTTGGCTTTCCTAAAATCCAAAAGATAAACTCCTGACAATGCACGCTGCCAAATTGAAGACAGGATTTGGTTAGACACAAAGAAAGCTCTAAGCTCTTTTTCGGTTTGACTGTTTGGAAAAGCTGGGAAAAAATGGACACTGTCACATTTTTGACTAGTTTAGCAGTTTGAAAACTAGAATTTACACCCAGGGTTTGAGTATAGTAAAGTGTGCAACTTAAATGAGATAGTATGGCAATAAATTATTTTATCACTTTATTTTTAAGGGTTAGATGATATTTCACAGTTAGACAGATAAGGATGAAGGTGGAACAATGGCTACCGTTGGCCATGTTAGCAAAGGAGACCTAAGCCAGATACTTTTTTTTTTTTTCAAGTGTACCTCTATAAATGTGAATTATATACAGCAAAATACTTTGGACTAAGAGTACGAGGGAGATATAGCAGAGATGAGCAGAATGAAGAAATATAGATTCTAGAATTTGCAGGACTTAGAACACTGATTATTTTAGTGCTGCAAGGCGGAGGCCATCTATCATGGCCTGATCTGTGTACAGTAAATATTCCAAGGTGACGGGCAGTTTAGAGGTGATACATGGATGTTTAAAAATGCTACAGAGGAAACCTTTAAAGCATAGCAAGCTCTCTGTCTGCACATTCTTTCATGCACTCGAGAGGCACTTCTCTGACATCACAAATACACCAGCACAATGAGAAAGCCACAGTGAGCCAGGTCAAACACCATTAAAGGTACAGTAGATCAAGGACACGCCACTCAGATGACCTTAGCTGTGTATTGTGCCAAAGGGAGCGTTTGAAGTCCAGCAGCTTCTCATTTGTTCATTTGTTCGTTCACTGATGTAAATCAGTAGATGTGGTGCATTTGGTGCCAGCTGGAACCTTGTAAGTCAGATACATATCACTGACTCAATACATCGTAATGTGAAAAGGGACTGAATGTTAACCAAAACCTAAACCTAGATGGCTGTCCAATGTCCTCATGGATATTAAGCAGCAGATTTACTAACACATTGCAACAACGCAACAACTGGTATAAGTGAAGTCTGGGCTTTCTGCTTGGACTGCTGGCTGTGACCGTGACCCAAACCTAGATAAGCAGCAGAAAATGGATGGATGGATGGATACTTTATTTTTTTGTCTTGGGGACCATTGAATGTAAAGTTAATTCTGCCCAGATAAGTGAGCAGATGACTAAAGTGACCACATGCTGCTATGTGATAAGTTCCACTGGTCATTGGAATAAAAAAACTAATAATCATGTAAACTGAAGAGCTTTTTCTGGGCTCTGAAAGCCTGAGAACCATATTTCTCATTGCCTTATTGCCTATTGTTAAAGGTAATATCAAGCTTTAGGAGATATGTCTGTGAAGGTTCTCAGTCATCCAGGTCATCGTAGTCTAAGGAGCTGTAAAGAACAGGCGTCTGGACTTCTTTAGGTTGCTTGAAGACGTTTCACCTGTCATCCGAGAAGCTTCTTCAGTTCTAGGGTCAAATGGTGGAGAGTCCCATGTTTAAGCCTTGTGGGAGTGTCCCTCGTAGAGGGACAATGGACCCCCTGAAGATGCTTCTCAGATGAGAGGTGAAACGTCTTCAAGCAACCTAAAGAAGTCCAGACGCCTTTTCTTTACAGCTCCTTAGACAAGCTTTAGGAGAGTTACTACCAAAATCTCATATCCGATATAAAACATTTCTCATCCCCGTAACGAGATATATATATATATATATATATATTTTGCAAAAACATTTTCTGTAAATTCTGTGAATCTCGGGCAACTCGACATGCGTGAAGTGTTTCCATCTGGGCGTTGTGCACCTGGAGCTGAGTGTCTTGACTGATGCATGAAGCTATACATTTTAAGATATTTGCACTCCATTTTCTTTGTGAGTAATTATTACACGGCGTGCTGCGGGGGAAAGCCAGTTTTAACGTATTAGTCTAAGGTTTATTTTTGAGAGCCTGACGGTTCTTTTTTGCTTCTCATCCATAAACTCTCTCCATACCCTTTCACGTGATTCTTGCGTAGGTGTTTGAGTCTGTGGTGGGAACCAGTTTGCGGCATAATTTTTTCATATGATTGTTGGGTTTTTTTCTGTATGTATTATTGTAGGATCTACTTTACAATATAAAGCGCATTGAGGCGACTGTTGTTGTGATCTGGCGCTATATAAATAAAATTGAATTGAATTAATTTACATAGTACAGTTTTCTGGTCCGTGTCAGACTTTTCATAACCAAACCATGTCCATGCTACAGAGGTAGCCCCTCGTTTAGGAATAAGGTCCTCGGTTTGTTTCGACTGGTCCTTCTGCTTGGAGCTACCTGCTTCTGCCTCATCTTCACTGGCCATGTTGGTATTCTCTGTGCTTGCATCCATGTGGTGACTGGAAGCGCCATTTATAAATAATTAATGTTTTTATTTGAGGTAATTTGTTTGATGCATATTATGAAATTAAAATCAGATGATTGAGAATAATGTATTTTGTCATCACTTCAGTTTATTTAAAAAAAAATCTTAACAGGATCTTCAGCTTTATTGTGAAAGGTTTATGTGGAAAATAAACATGAGGAGGACGGAGCTCCGCGATGGTTTTAGCGTCGTTGTTGCTAACGAACTGACGCGTAAAAGCAGTCGATTCTCCACCCTGTGTGTTTATTTTAAATATAAGAGATAGAGAGAACTTTATGAAATTAAAACAGCCACTACAGTGACCATCAAAAACATGAAAAAATATTGCTGTAAACAGTGTATTTTGTGACAACATGAAACAAACGATAGCTGTTAGCTGATAGATGTCCTATGTATATTGTCTTATCGAACAGCCCTAAATAACACTGTCCTAGAGTCCAGACTCTACTGTACACCACTTCCCTTGGCCACCCCGCATATCTCCACCAAGAACACTCCTGACTCCTAATCAAAGTGTAATTGGTGACTGAGTACCTGGATTGTCAAATTGACACCTACACTTGACTAGTTACTGCTCAGCTAAGCGGATTTTACATTTACAGGCTTCGTTCCATGGCTCAAGCATCAAGCTTTTCACAGTTAAGCCAAAAGGTTTCTGTAAAAAACCATGTCACACAAATACAACCGTCTTTTAAATAACTTCTCAGATCTTCACACTTCACACCTTTCTGCAATATTATAATCCCAGTAAAACGAGTGCTTGCAGAATCAGAATACAATTCACCTTCATTAACACGCTCGCCCCTGGCCTCGACCTTCACAGCAGCACTGTGTAGCTGGAGTTTTTTTGAAGTTTCCATTCTTGATCTGATAACACAAATCCGGCCCTTTTTTAAGGCCCTCCCTTCCTCTGCCATTCAGATCTGTCTCTTTAGTTCTCTCTCTCTGATGAGCTGGCCTCCTGTATGAGTCTCTGTCAGCAGTTTAACGGACCGGTGGATATTCCGATCAGGGTTGTGAATACTAACAGAGCTGGTGGCCCGTGAAACCAGAACTTCTGATTATTAACATCGCTGACTCCTAGAGGACAAAAATGAGGAGTTAATGTTCCTCAACACCCTTGGTTGCAAAGCAAAAGAGACTCTCAGGAAACTTAAGTTGGAAAAGTTGGTAATAATATGCACTGGTGTTTCACACACTTTTTGGTCTACATTGCTAAAATACATCAACACCAACATGCTAGCAGTTGTGAATATAATTACTTACTACTGACGGGTTTAAATGATCTAGCAGGTTTGGAAATGCTTATTTGTTTATTCCCAAAAGTGAGAGAACATTATTTTCTTCTAGTTCTCAGGTCTGTGGATTAATTACTGAGCTGAAATAAGCTGAGCTCAGCTTTGCTAGCTGATAATAAACCATTTCTTTAACCAGCCCTCTTTAGTGACTCCTAAATGCAAGCAGAAAGTTTTCTTTTCTTTACCTAGCGCTGTTGATAGCTAATTTCTCCCCCCATAAATTGTAACCTAGTAAAATCCAGACATATTCTATTAATCTTCATCTTTACTATAATGATCATAGTTATATGTGTATCTGTATGAACCCGTCTTCTCTGTAACAGGTGGGACAATCTGAATAAATCTGAACAAACATCAGCAAAAAAAAAAACAAACTTGAATTCGTCACATTCAAAGTAAGGTTCCCATACGTAACGCAACGTTCACCAAACCTTTTATCAACAGTTGAATTTTGTTAAATTAAAGAACTTGGAAAAGCACCAAGCTAATTATTTAGAGCAAGCTAATTATTTAGCTAGTGCTAAAAAACCCTGGTCACACCATGTTACAAAATGAAGGACCATCTGTAGGATGAAACTGCATGCTCATTGGCTAAAATGTTGGCAACCAAAAGTCATTAGCCAATAAACATGTGGTTTCCCAGTCAGCCACACCTTTCCTTGTCACATCTGGGTGTCTACGACCAAGACGGCAATGGCGGAAAAGGTCAATTCAAGGCTTTAAAAGAGGACTTTAGAAATGCCTGGATGATGTGATGGTAGCTGCCGTCATATTTAATACCAAGTAGCATTTAATACCAAGTAGCTTAGCATGAAAGAGCTGGAAAAAAAATCTTATGTAGACCCTTAATATTAAATTTCAGTTTATCCCTAGTTTTAGTTACTGTTTAAGGCCTTCTTCCCTCTTAGCTTGCTTTCTTCTAATAGGCCAGCTTATAGACTAAAATAATAACTGTTTTTTGTACTAAGAACAGTCTGACACCAAGCTTTTGCGATTACCTAATTATTTGAAAGTTTGCCCAGGCCCAGAACATCAATATTTTTACTTTCACATTGAGTCTATCAGGATCGTGCAGACTTTATAGCTGAGACTTGTCCTCGTATGTTAGCATGCATTGCTTCAGCTCAGGTCCATGTTAGTTCTGCACCATTACTTTCCATTTCTTAGAATAAAACCATTAAAACAAAATTAGGTTTTCCTTCCTCCCTCGTTTCCAGTCCAGTTCTGATTTCGAGTTTGGATCCCCTGCTCTGTAATGTATTGCGGGATGGGCCGAGAATTCAGGAAGTGGCTCCTGCGGTCTCCATAGTAACCCTGAGGTCAGCCCCACAAGGCCGGAGACCCCTCCTCAAACACAAAGAGCTGAGAGGCCTAGATAAACACAAACAACCCAGATTGCACACACTTAACAAACACTTGCGCACACAAACCCAGGCGAGCTCACAAGGACGTGGAGTGCATTCAGCTAACTAAAGCACTTCCTGTTTAATCTATAGCAGGAACACATTTTCAGCATACAGCATGGAAACTACTGTAAAGCGCTGGTGATCCCTCGACCTTCCCAGTGCTCCTAGTAGATTATTGGCTCTGCTGTTACACTGGCATTTTAAGAAAACAGACATCATGACACCAACATTTTTTTTTTCACATTTATCAAATATATTTGTGTGAGATTTTTACCTGAATACACCAAACTGCTTTCTTATATTAAACTTTTTGCACAAAAAGTTATGGTGGTATATAAGCAGAGACATATAAACCAGCCTATCGTATCCAACAGGCAAGAGTGGCAACAGAAAAATGAGACGTCTTTGTGTGCTCATCCCTGAGCTGTTGGAATAATACTTGCTTCTTCCTCACTGTGCCTCTGTCTTCCTCACACTCATGTCTGCCTGGGAACCAAACTGACCTCCATCCCAAGGGAGGAAGGAGCCGGGTGAATGGGCAGGCCCCAGAGCTTCGCTTTCATACAGAGCGCAACCCGATACAGATTACACATTACTTTTTACAAGTCAAACCAGTGACAGTGTGACTGAACTGTGACCTCTTGGTTGGTGGTCATTAGAGCGAACAAAAAATTAAAAAAAAAACACTTTATCATCCCATAAAGGCCCTGTAACCTCTGCTGCATGGAGTTTACAGTGCCTTGTCCTTCTCTGCATCTCTTTGTTCTATTAATGTGTGACCTGATTACACTGCTTCATAGTATTTCTGGAGTAGCCTACTTGAACTTTAAAAGGTTCAGAACTGAGGCATATTTATAGACCACTATAACCCATGGAAGTTCTGATTCCAGTTAGACCCTGTTTTCTACTTTGAATATAATCACTCTGTGTAATCTGATTACTCTTATTTTTGAGTAGCAGCAGGCACAATTTAATCCAATAGAAATCGCAATGCGTCCTGTCATAAACAGATTCAGTTAGAGAGATGGCATGCATTTGTAGACAGGCGGTTTTCTTAATAGTATTCACTGTGAGAAACAAATCGGTTTACTCCCCAGGATTTATTCTAAAGAACAGCAGGATTACTAAAAGCACCACTTTAACAACTGTGTAATGACTGATGGGCAAGTGATGCTTCGACAAACTTCACCCGAAAACCCGAGCCCCCCAACAAACTTTATAAGGATATACAGGGTACACAACAGAGAGGAAAGAGAACAAGGAAAGGACAGAGAACAAGGTCAGAATATAACAGAAACTTTTGCATATTCGGCCTGCAGATGTATAACAACTTCTCTGATGAAACCTTTTTCTGTTTTTCATGTCGCTTGACTCCGCTCATTGGCTCATTGTGCGGATGTAAGGTGTGAGAAAACAGAGGAACCGATTCTCAAAGTTATTTTTGTTCGCAACTAGCTGCGCTTTTGATGTTAGAGCTGAGCCGACCTAAAGCAGGCTGTTATAATGACTACTCTCCGGTGTATGCAAACGTGCGGAAAGTTCCGGTATCTCAGAGGTCGTTGGTTTCTGAAGGCGTTTTAGCAACATAAGAAGCCAGAGGACGGAATGAGTGCAGAGGTAAGTTCAACTCACCGTGTTAACGTCCCCCGCGGACAGCTGCGCCAGGCAGAGGGCCAGCTTTGCTGCTCGTTGTATTTCGGGATAACACTGACAGCATTCTTTGAAAGCAGTTAAGAGGTCGAGTTAAGGTCAGAAAATACACGAAGTCTTCCATGAGTGCCGTTCACTTGTCCCAGGAGACGATGGCGGAGCAGGGATAAAGTTATTCTTAAAATTATTCCGCCGAACCTGCTCTCCTCTCTGAGCCTGTACTCTGTCAACTCTACGTTTTTGTAGGAAGAACGCTGGACCGAGCCCCGCCCCCTTTATGCGGACCGCTGTCAAGTTAGCGACAAAAAATCGTTAACACGATGAGTTTTTCGGTCATTTTTCCCGCTTAAAAATGCCACATTTTTTATAATAGTTTAAAAACATTGTTGCTATAACTACCTAAACATTGTTAAGAGAACAGAATATTTACCAAGGATTTATTTGAATCGCATGTGATGCATTTTTAACAGTAAAACTAATGCTCTTATTTTGAAATGATTTACATTATTTCCGGTATTACCTTGTTAACCGTGTTCGCTTTTAAGACTGGCCAAAAGCAGGCAAGCCGTAGGACGGGGGGCATATCTAACTGTGGAGAGGCTGACACACACACACACACACACACATTGTTTGTCATTATATTCCAATAAATCTTTTATTTATGACATTTTTAATGAGGCCGTTTTAATTGACTGAATACGTGAACTCAACTACAGGTTAAGCTTGTCATCACTGAGGAAAGATCTAACCTTGCAGAGCCCGCACTGACCTCCAGGCTGCAGACTGTTGGCAGGTCAGCTGTACACTGATTTTCTTTCCTTCCGCACGACTCAACTCAAAATGTTTCACTAGTACGTCTCCTTTTATGTGCAGATGTTTTCCAACTTGTACTGCTGGTTATGTAAAGGGGTTTGTACTTTTATTATTCTCACAAGAAGCCTCAGTTGACAACATGTAACCCCAGAACATAGCCAAACACTGAAAAACTGTAATGTCATAATAATGCAACAATAGTGTAATAGTATTAATGTTCTTTAAAGGCTATAAATGAGAAAACTTAATACAGTTCGTAGCCTCAGAAGAGCTAACAGATTCCATAATGTCGGCTGAAGAGTGCAAGTATCAAAAAGCAAGTGCTCTTGAGATTAAAGGACAGAAAGAGACTTTAGACGTGTTTGTAATCAGTAAGTCAAACAAATGCAAGGCAGAAGTAGACAATACTTTGCTTTATTTGACCTGAGATCTGATCATCACATATAATTCTGAAGCGAAGGACTATATATCCTGAGGAGAGAACATGTATAGAAAATATAAGAGCCTAACTGTAGAGCTGTACCCAAACACGAACTCAGATCACGTTATGCAATAAACTTTGTGCCACACAATGTTTGATATGGACTTCCCGTGCTTACTATTACTGCCATTGCAGCAAATAGGCTACCAGGACTTAATACTTTACTTAAACAAATATTGTAAGAAAAAAAGTGTGCACTTCATCTTTTAAATTTGAATAGGTATTTGCATGTATTTGACTTTGAAAAATGTATCTTCTCTTTATCTTTTATAGATAAAAATGCATATATGCATGTAAATGGATTTAATTTAAATAAAATATCTATGGTCAGCAACAGTTCGTCCAATGCTTATATTTTGCATCAACCCTCTGTGGTCTAACATCATTGAAGCTGACCCAGAACCCTAAATCTAACCATAACTAATCCTAGGCAACCAAAATATGGTTTTATCTAATTAGAATTTTTTATTTTCATGTAATTATCATTCCCAGATTTGCAATCAGGAAACAAAGAAAATCATCATTCCATGTGATTCAATTAAAAAGATATTCACTTTTACCAATATAGTCTGTTTTGCTTTTCTTCAAAATAAGTGGTTGGGGTAGGGTTACTTACCACGTGTGATCCCCTTAACCTCACAGTTTTAAACCAGGTTAATTCAACATCATACATTAGACAGATGGACTTCTAAAATCCTAGCTGGAGCTGTGCTTGCAAACACTTTACAGTAATTCTTGTACTCTATTCAGACAGGCATCAACCAGTCATCACTGATGCACTCCACGTTCGTTCTGCCTGGGATTATTCTGCTTCTATAATGATTTAACAAAAGACGACAGTGGCATTCAATTTCTATCAGGATTTCTGCCCATAGGCTGTTTGTAAAAGATTGTACCATTCATGTAAAGTACCTACCTAATGTTAAGTAGTTGTGTAAATGTAACTAGTGATCTGTTCCCCCCCAAAATTGTCAGCGTACAGCTACTTTTTATGAGATTAGCCCACCCAGCCAGTGCTGGTTACGTAACAACGATTTATGCATCAAACAGCTGTGAAGGCAATAGCAGGAGGAGTATACCCGGATCCAAACAAGTTTCACTAAATACAACATGGTATTTTTCATGAAGTAGCCCTGAATAAACTAACTATTAAAAGCAAATAAAGGCCGTGTTGGCTTTGCCATGGCCCACTTTGAGAGTTCAGGGCTGGACAGCCTTTGTCCAAGTGCTCTGTGCTGTCTGGGCAACCCCAGGCAAGCCCAGATCCTAACCCTGAACTGGCCCCTTGAAGGAGAGAGAGCCGACCCAAATATCCTCACCTCTAAAGATTAACCTCTGAATGTACTACACATCCAGTCGAGTCACTTTTAGATGTGTATCACTTTGATTTTTAAAACAGGAGTTGAGCTATAGTGAGAGAAATCTACAGATGAGGCAATTTTATAAATACAAAAAGCATTAAATCCAAGTGGACATATGATGACAAAACAATCAGAGGGAAAGCACTGACTTTGTAGATTTTATTTAACCACACACTGGGGAAATTCACTTGGAACCGCAGCAATTTTAACCTGAAATAACAATATACATATGGCTGTTTGCTTTTTCCACTGCCCTCACTGCTGCATTGTTTTGGCTACAAGCTAGTGCACAAACCGACTAGTAGCTCAGGGTAGAAGGGCAAGTGTTTACACTCAAAGCACCTGGGGATGTGGGTGACGGGCAAGAAAGTTGAAACTCACAGCAGCAATTGGATGTGTGACCTACAGACGCTGTCATCTGAAAGTTTACAGGTCACCGCATTATGAAAACAGAATTTCATAATTATGCAACCATTGACTGAAAACTGTATTTAAATGCAAGTTCAACATGTTGAGCGATGGTAATGATGTAGCAGTCTCAGTTAGACTATCCAGTGGTCAAGACTGAAAAGCACAAAGCTGACTGAAAAAGTCCCGTAGCTCTGTCTATAAAACCACTGTGCCCTTCAAGGTTGTGTCATCGTTTCACTTTCTCAAACTGTCCCTCAGAGCAGACAGCTTTTGTCTTAGAGGACCCAACGATCATGTCAGCTTGGAATAGGAGTACATCGATTGTCTAACTTCCAAATTAAAACATTTCATGTAGCCTTTCAGGTTATAATATAGTACCTGTGAGGCTGTGCTTTAACTAACAACTGTCAGCATGCTAATGTTCCAGGTGATAACTAAACTATAGCTACAAATGAAGATGTTTTTCTCTGTATAGTCTTTGTTTTGTGAGCAGGACCATGTAAATCCCAAAAATATATACCTAGGAGGTAAAAGAAGAGAATTTCAAGTCCATCAACTGTAACAAAATCAGTACTGTTTAATGTTGTAAACGCTACTGTTCTCTACGTTGGTTCAGTCATGTGCGGTAAGAGTCCTTTTATCCGGTTTATTGTTACCATTTCCCTATTGACCATCAGGACAATCCATAAAACCCTTTGCTTTTAACCTTTGATGTATGGGGGGTCACAGTTATGGCTTCTAGGTTTTCAGGTAACCCGTCTGTTCTTGTGTTACTCCAACCAGCTGGATAAACTCATGTGAGCATAATATCTCAAAGCTTCACTCAACTTAAAACTGAACTGATAAGTTCAGATAACTGTTATCTGTTATCAGATAACTGATAACTGAACTGACCTTTGGTCAAGGATCAAAGGTCAGACTCAAAGTGACCTCTTAAGCACTTCTTTAGGTTTGTAAAATGGCCATAATTATGAGAAACTAGGAAAATGTATTATTTTTGATTCTGTTAATATTAACGGAATCAGTTTCCTCTATCAGCTTAATATATACAGCCAACGTTGGAGAACAGACATCAATGCACTCCAACACGTCTCATGGGCAAATAAGGCAGGAAATACACAATGGACAGGGATAAAGCCGCTGCATTAGTAATCATGATCAGAGCAGCAGCTACAGAATGGAATGACTCATTAGCGTCAATTCTTCTGGGCAGTAGATCATTATCTTTCAACTGGAGAGTCAGT
This sequence comes from Hemichromis elongatus, assembly GCA_015108515.1. NCBI lineage: Eukaryota > Metazoa > Chordata > Actinopteri > Cichliformes > Cichlidae > Hemichromis > Hemichromis elongatus. Next base: position 6,039 of record VUQR01025848.1, on the reverse strand, counting down.
TCAATCTCAAAAGAGGTGCTGATCTACAAGCAGAACACACAGTTTTCATGAAGGAAACCACGCAGTCCTGTTTACAAAGCAAATGTATGTTTCATATACATGAAAATGTAAACATGGCAGCGGAGAGACAAGCACAGGGGTAATGGTCGGATTTCACTGATCTGTTAGAAGCAGCAGAGAGCAGTGATGATGTGATGTGTACAGTGTTCCCTGGGTTTGACACGCAGGTGATCACTAATCATCTGAGAGGTGTAGAAACAAGATGCTCCGGAGTCTTTAACGGCACTCTCCCCAACTTTCCCATAGCTGCTCTTGCCCTCGGATGTTAGGCTATATCTGAGAAATAGATAACTTTGATTTTCATAGCTTCTTTTTCAGCTGTATAGACCACATGTAAACATGTGTTACACATACGGAAAGAAATGTATATAAAAAAAGAATACAATACAACATCCCATTATATACACACACAGAAACAAGCCCCCTAGGACTGAGAACAGTGATTGTGCGCTCCAACGTGTAGTGATATTGTTGGGATTGTGTGGCATATGGGAGAAAGGAAGCCATGCACTGAACTGTGTATGATATGTGTATAAAGCTGTTAGTTAGGAAGGCTAAATAACATTACATTATTAGCCTGATTATATTAATAAAGTCATGGCAGGGTCCCACTGATTAAAACAAGTGGATTTTACGAGTAATTTGCTCCACCTCATAGATCTTTTCAGAATGGATACATTGTCTGTGGTGGGTCTGGGTTCAGCTGGTTACCTGAAGTGTGCTGTGGGTAATATGTTTTAGTAGGTGTTAATACCAGCAATGCCACAGTGGACTACAAGTGGAGGCAGCATGGTGGTACAGTGGTCAGCACTGTTACTGCACAGCAAGAAGGTCCTGTGTTCAGCTCCACCATCAGGCTGGGGTCTTTCTGTGTGGAGTTTGCATGTTCTCCCCGGGTACTCCGCTTCCTCCCACAGTCCAAAGACATGCAGTTAGTGGGGATAGGTTAATGTTAGTTAGGGATTAGCATGATAGCATATCAGAGATTAGCATGTACTGCTTAACATCTATTTTACTTGGGACCATACATACCTGACAAAATGTACACGTTTTTTTAATGAAATAATAATAAACATTAATTATTCTTGTAATAAAATTAATCAGAAAAGAGTTTACTGAGGTCATGAATCAAAGGTGTCTGGTGGTAATTTTCCAATTGACCTTCTGCAGCCAGGGGTGGCACCTCCTGCTGGTCATTGGACTGAATGCACTCTACATACAGTATCTCTACATTAAGAACATTTTACTTTCATCCAGATAAAGAGCAGTGCCTGAAATATCCATCTCAGCCTCACCAGCAAAGTTAATTCTATTCCCAAAATATGAGCACTAGCAGGGGTTTGCAACCTTTAACACCCAAAGAGCAATTTTGGACCCGGTCTCCAGAAAAAAAGACCCACTGGGAGCTGCGAATACTTTTTGACAAATACATATAACATATAAGACTGTATGTATCATTTTTTAAAATCTATGCTTTGTATAAACAACTAGTGTGTTGCTTATGAAATCCATGAGTGCTACAGAGAAAATTAAATATTATTTATGTAATGAACAGATTTTTAACTCTTAAAAAAATATTTTGCAAAATATATGCATAAATACTTGTTTTACCTGGCTAATGTATGTGGCGGGGCGTGGTCTGCGGTGCGGTGCACCTTAGCGGCATCCGCAGTCACGCATCGTTGGCTTGGCTTAAAGTTTGTGCGCTCTCTGCTGTTGTGTTGGTTTGTGACGGGCTGTGAGCTGGAAACCTATACCCGGCTGTGTGTTTGTGAAAAAATGGTCAATAAAGAGATGCTGAAAAGCATGTTCATGCAAACATCGTCGGGTCCGCCGTGGTATGTTTACAACGGGACTTCTGCTCCTAAACCTCCGCGCACAACTTCTGCAAAACGGGGATGTACGAAGTCTCCTCATTTTTACGCAGGACTGTAAAGCTCCAGTCTGGAGTGTGAGTGGTGTTTGTTTTTAACATAGTTCATGGCAGAGAATAGCTGCTCACATACGTCTGTGGGTCCGAAGATCGACAAATTAGGTATACTGTAGGCCACTCTCGTCTAAAGTAAATGCAAATGAATCTGCCTAGGCATAAATAAATGTTCGCTTTTCTTCAGATATTTTCCTTTTCTTACATTTCTCCATACTTGGCCGACCTGGGGCTGAAAGTCTTGATAAATGCACGGCGTTTTGGCAGTTATACAGCGACCTTTGAGCGACGAAAAATAATTTTTAAAAAATTATATATATCAACAATCTTAAAGTTTAGAACTACAAGTTAAAAAAAAAGATCTAACACAAATAAAATACCCTTCAGTTAAATATGTATACTTTATTTTCCCAGGCCACGCGGAGCCGCAGTGTAAGGATGAAAGAGCCGCGGGTTGCCGACCCCGGACCACTAGGTCTCCTCATGTAACGTCTGCGCTCATTTCTTTTTGTGTTTCCCTTTTCAAGACCCCCGTTTTAGGGCACTATTTTTATTTCATTTATGCCTTGCACACATACACACAGTGCAACTTTTAAAATTGTACTTTTGTTTCCTTTGTGAAAACATTAGAGCGAGTCAACATTTCATTCGTGACGCAGGAACAGGACTGTCTGGCCCACACGAGGCCAAAGCGGGCTGTATGTGGCTTATATGTTTTACTTATTTTAAGTTCTTTTAATACACTTCAAAATCTCTATATTCCCTCACGTTATGCATATTTTTCCCCCATCGTGTTTATATGGTCATTAGATATGGAAAAGCACTTTGGCACTGTTCTTTTAAGATGTGGTACACAACTTACCTATGAAACAGACTACGTGGATACTAAGGATCAAAACAACAACTCTCCACTCTAACATCCTGTTACTCAGACATTGTAAATGCAAATGAATCTGGATATTCTCTCTCCTCTGGCAGAAAGCAAATGAAAAAAAAAGCTCATAGGTCGAGAATCTTTACAGAAGCTGGCTCTGTGCTCTTCTGTTATTCTGTATTGAAACAGCATCATCTAGTGGATAAAACAAATGGAGTCAGTGCTTAACACACCAGTGCTCCTCTACACATGGAGTTTATGAGTAAACGAAGCATGAAATACACTCGGCTTAGGGATTAAAGACGTTTATTGTCGTCCTCAGTGTTTTTCTAACACAAAGCATCAGTGTTAACAATTATTATCTGATCAGCGGCTATTCACAGACACTGGGTCAGTTCATCCCCGAGCACATCCAACACTGCTGCAGTCACAAAGTGGACTCTGAGGTACACATAAAGCAGCAAGGCAGCAGTTCTCTATAAAATCTTTACAAACATTTAATTGCACAACTTCATCAAAGAGCAGATTAGTGGAAGTTGAACCGGTTGTAAACCGATTCAGTGATATCACATTAACACAAAAACTGAGTGTAGAAATAAAACATCTGAAGATCACATTCACAATAACCCCCC